>CM061062.1:198156917-198181917 GCA_030762895.1 Sophora flavescens
GTCAAATTCCTCATTCGTGTGGCACGTCTACTCTTTCTACCCGTAGACGGGGTCTCTGACCCGCTGCATGAATGAGGGATATCGTCAGGATCAGCCATGTATACCTGTTAAAAAAACATTGTTAGTATGTCAGGATAAATATCAAACATAACTTATAAATATCGATCAACGTACGTAAACATAACTTATAAATATCAACGTAAACATGTAATATGACTTTAAACATAACTCAAACTAAACTTACTTTGTGGTCAATTAGTAAAGTTCTCCCATAACCCTTCTTGGTGATCATTACGAGTGCATGTACATCATTCACTTCATTTTCCTCATTGAAATTAGGCACCCGTGTTGAGAAAGATGGAGTATCAGAAATATCAAGAGTTGAATCTTGATTTCCCTCACTACCATTATACATGTTTTTTCCTTGGAGAACCACTGACCACCTTTTGTTAGAAGGATCACGGATATAAAACACTTGTTTTGCTTGGGATGCCATGATGAAAGGCTCTTCTTTATTACCTACCTTATTAAGGTCCACCAATTTGAATCCTAACTCATCGATTTGCACACCATTGTTACTGTCGACCCACTGACATTTAAAAACAGGTACTCTAAACTTCGTGTAATCAACCTCCCATATCTCTTCAATGATTCCAAAGTATGAAACGGATGCCATAACAGGGTTTTTATCTTTCGAACTAGAGAAATGCATGGACTCAGCGACGACCATAACCCCACTATTTTTCATAGTACTTTTGTCATCCTGGGACTTTGTATAGAAGGAAAACTTATTGATATTGTACCCACTCCAGCATATGACATCAAAGTTAGTCCCCTGTGCTAGCCATTTTAATGTATCAGAAGCAATATCATCCTTTGCAATTTTTTCTTTAAACCAGTTCAAGAAAGTCTTGTTATGCTTGTTCAAACACCATTTTTCATTCATTCTAGGGTAAGTTTCATTGATGATGCTTTTGTGCTCACATAAGTATGGGTCAACCTCATCAATGTTATTCAATATACACAAATGTGCTTGAAGCACTTCCTCCCGATCCATGCTCTTAACAGTGATACCTCATGTACCCTTACCATCATATCTTCCTTCGTGACGAGACTTCAGAAGCCCTACAGGTTCCGCTTCTGACATGTAGTATGTACAAAACTCAATAGCTTCTTCTGCAACATACCTTTCAACAATAGATGCTTCGGGACGGTGTGGATTATTCATATATCCTTTCAAGATCTTCATGTATCGCTCAACCGGGTACATCCACCTTAAATAAACGGGGCCGCACAATCTAATCTCCCTCACTAGATGAACAATCAAATGAACCATGATGTCCAAAAATGAAGGTGCAAAATACATCTCCAATTGGCACAAGATAATGGCTGCCTCATTTTCCAAGTCATCCAACTTTTTAGTGTCAATGACCTTGCTACATATAGCATTGAAGAATAAGCATAACTTAGTAATGGCATGTCTGACTTTTTTAGGCAATATGTCACGAATGGCCACCGGTAGTAGTTGTTGCATCAAGACATGACAATCATGAGACTTTAAGCCAACTAATTTGAGATCTTTCATTGAGACAAGTCTTTTGATATTTGAAGAGTAACCTTGTGGCACTTTGACTCCCCGTAGACATTCACAAAAACTTCTTTTTTATTTTTTTTATAAAGTATGACATGCTGGGGGCAAATAAGTCTTCTTATCCCCCACTTTATGTGGAGCTAACTGCTCTCGTATACCCATCGCAACTAGATCCAGGCAAGCATTCACACCATCCTTTGTCTTGCCTTGAATGTTGAGAAGCATTCCGATTAAACTGTCACACACATTTTTCTCCACATGCATCACATCAATACAATGTCTTACATCAAACTTGCACCAATATGGAAGATCAAAGAAGATCGACCTCTTCTTCCATATTTTCTTCTCGGTAGCCTTCTTCTGGGTCTTCCCGTAGATAACATTAGTGTTGTTCACCCTTTCATAAACTTGCTCTCCAATCAAGGCCACCGGAGCAATTTCATTCTCCATAAGTCCATTGAAAGCTTTTCTCAATCTACGACAAGGATGATTACGTCGGAGAAATCTCCGATGCCCAAGGTAAACCGTCTTCCATCCATGTTGCAGTTGATGGTAACATGTGCCTTCTTCACATATTGGACATGCTTTATGCCCCTTAACACTACCCACACAGGTTCCCGTATGATGGAAAGTCATTGATGGTGCAAAATAACATGGCACGTAATCTGAATGTCTCACGGTAATGCCCGTCGATCACATCAACGCCTTCATCCCACAACATTCTCAAGTCTTCAATCAAGGGACTCAGATAAACATCAATATCATTTCCTGGCTGTTTAGGACCCGAAATCATCATACTTAACATAATGTATTTGTGCTTCATGCACAACCAAGGAGACAGGTTGTAAATTACCCAGAGAATGGGCCATGAACTATGAATACTACTTAAGTTTCCATATGGATTCATTCCATCGGTAGCAAGTCCAAGCCTGAGGTTTCCGAGCTCATTGCCGAAATCCGGAAACAAACTATCAATTCTCTTCCATTGCAAAGAATCGGTCGGGTGGCGAAGCTGTCCATCACACTTCCTCTCATCTGCATGCCATCTAATGTTCTTTGCGTCATTTACATTAGCAAACAATCGCTTGAACCGCGGAATCACGGGAAGATACCATAACACCTTCGCAGGAGGACCTTTGGTGACCACATCACAACTAGAATCATCATCCTTCACTTTGTAGCGTGATACCCCACACCTGGGGCACTCGTGCATCTCTTCAAACTCTTTCCTGTACATTATGCAATCATTGGGGCAAGCGTGTATTTTCTTATACTCCATACCCATCGGACACAATATCTTCTTCGCCTCATAGTTTTGAGATGGCAATGTGTTGCCTTCTGGAAGCATCTCTTTCAACAACTCAAGCAATTCGGTAAAGCTTTTATCGCTCCACCCATTTCTCGCCTTCACATTGACCAATCTTAACATCGCTGACAACCGTGTGAAATTAGTGCACCCCGGAAACAAAGCCACTTCCGCATCACTGCACAAAGTATCATACACATGTGCGCGCCGAAAAGACTCTTTCCCAACATCACGCATCATGTCCTCTAGTCCATCGTCCATTTCCACGTCATCAACTTCCTCTCTATCCGACACCCTCGGCCTGTCTAACGATTCACCATGACATATCCATGTTGTATAACTCTTGCAAATCCCCTCACAAATAAGATGATCACGTATCTCCTCAGCTTCTAGTCGTCTCTCATTCAAACAGTTAACACAAGGATAATAAAACCTTCCGTTACCACTATCAGGAGCATTTGTTTTTGCAAACTGTAGAAAATCTTCCACTCCATTCTCATACTCATCACTTGTCCGTCTAGCATTCATCCAACCGCGATCCATGACTAAACCAATAACTTCGTACTTAGTCCAACATATTCATCAACCACTTCTTATGACAGGGTATGGCCCTATCTCATCCGAGAAGAAACTTTTTCAACATTCGGTTAACAGTTAGTTCTTAACTCTCATGCTCATACTCGACGAAATTTCGGCAGCATTTCCCTTCGGTCTCCGATGTACACTACTTGAACGCGATGGCATCCACCACGATAAAGTATGCACCCGGAGAACGAAAGGAAATGTATCAATCCGAACTTTCATCAAGTATATAACATTAGAATCAATGAATAACTATTTTAACTGAATGAAGAAAAAGTTTTTTCCCAAACTGTCCAACTTTGGACAATTCAAGATCCAACACAATGAGCGGTACATTAAGCACGTACACGTGTGCTCATTAGTATTGCATCTCAAACGGGAAACTAAGGCTTTACTAATTATAGTGGGCATATTCTCGGATCAAAGTTTGTTACAACTTTCCTTTTGATGCATTTTTGTAACCATCAGATGCTATAAGCTCAGGCCCATGGCCATAATGGAATATACAGAATCATTACAAACAAACTTCTCTCTCTAAACACTCTCTACTCTCTAAAATTTTCCTGTGTTCATCGGAGGTTATTCTCAAATTAACTTCCCTATACATTGGACTCAGAATACTCGAAGATTAGCTCCCAGAAATCCAAAGTGCTGTCTCAAAGGATGGGATCAATATCTCCAAAATAAAAGAGCAGATATGCATAACACCTTTTAAAGTGATACATACAAACATTCATATTAATAACTTCAACAACCAGTCACCTTTGAACCTCTGTTTTCCGGTTGGAGTAAGACTGCATGAGCAATCTTTAGATGAAAAAATGAAAAGATATTTATTCTCAATTAAATAAAGTACATCCTAATCTTAATCTATTAAATAATTTTAAAAATAAATACATTCTTATGTTTTTAAGTTAGAGATAAATTTATTTTGAATTAACTTCTTTTCTTTCCACCAAACCAATTTACCCCTGTAAGAGTGTCACCCCTTTATTATTACTATTTTTATTTAAGTCCATCATTAATTTTTTTTTCAATGAATCAAAAAAAAAAACTATATGTTGAATCATTAAAATAAAAATGAAGCTCGTGTTCTAAAAATAATCAGAAGTACCAGGAATGTGCAAACTGGGATTCCCAAAGTGCCAACTTTGAAGGTAAGCAATCACCTCAAAGGCCAAAACAGCCAATGAAGTCACTAGGAACACTCTAATGACTCTAAACAGCAACTTCCCTTTTTCCAACTTGTCACTCTCACTTTCCAAAGCAACCCCATTTCTAAGAATCAACCTCTTCTTGATGGCTCCCAGCAATGTCCAAAGAACAGTGGCAAGCCAAGTGACACAGCCAACATCACGGTGAGCCTTGAGAAGCAAAACCCATGTGACTTGTTTAGCATTCTTGCCACGGCCTTTCTCTACTGGCCTGAATGCAGCATCTGCACCATTAATCTCCACAACAGAGAAACCGGGGTTCTCCATTTTCACCACCACTAGTGTTCCTTTCTGTGTATCCTTTGTCCACCAATTGGAAAAATCCAGTCTTGGAGCCATTTCCACTAGGGTGGATTAGACATAGATTCACACTTTATAACACTTCACACACAAAACAACACAAGTATATTATATTTATGTATATATATAGATAGATATACACAGAACAAGGACTCAAGACACAAACTTCATCAAAGGGGTCACAACAAGGCACTAACACACTCATGACAGAGCCTAGACATGCAGTTGTACATGGATGCAGTTCACCATTAGCCTCACAACAACCAGGTTTTCACAGACACAAAATCAAAAATCTAAAAAATCTCAAGAATCTGAAAAAAATCACAGATGTTAGGTATTCGTTCAAACCTTGTTGAGGCGTAACTCAGTATTGAAGAAAAAAATCACAGAGGAAGAAACGAAATCTTAGTCAGATCTGTAGAGGAAGAAACGAAATAGAAGAGGAAGCTAAGTCAAAAGAGAAGAAGAAGATGAATACCTGGCACAAATGGAAGAGGAAAACGCGAGTGGAAGAAGAAGAAGAATACCTGGAGCAAATGGAAATCGGGAGTGAAAATCCAACACAAAACGAGGGAGGGAATGAAAACAAAGGAATGCTCTGTTCTTAATAGCAAGCACAGAAGGTTGTTGGTAGTGAAGCAAGAGAAAGCTCTCTTTTCTTAAAAAACTGTCTAGAGTTCATTTATTTTTAGCCTTCGTCAGCATGAACTAAGAGAACTTGAGCAGTTCCTGCTCGTATATGGAAGAGCAGAGCCAAAACAAAGGAAAAGGGCACGTGACAGATGGAGGGAATGAAAATAGACACTACAAAAAAAAAAAGGTTGTTTAGCGACCGAAAATAGTGACCGAATTTTTCGGTTAATTTTTGCTACCGAAATGGCGACCGATTGTAGGATCTACATGAAAGACTGATTAGAGTTAATACTGCGACCGAAATAGCGACCGAAATAGAGCGTAGCAGGGTTATCGGTCGCTATTTCAGTCGCTAAATAAAGGAACTTAAAAGTCAGAAATTTTATGTCTTCTTAGCGACCGAAATGGCGACCGAATTAAATGCAACGGTTAAATTTAATTTACATTTGTGACCGATATTAATTCGGTCTCTAAACGGCGCGTAAAAAAATTAAAATCGTGCGTGTTAGCGACCGATTTAAAAATCCGTCGCTAAATTTATGAATTCAAATTTCAAATTAACTCATCCCGCGACCTAATATAGCGACCGATTTTGTATTTAAGTGATTGGCGACCGATTTAGCGACCGATTATTTCGGTCGCCAAATTATGAATCCCTAAAATCGTGAAATCTTTCCCTTCTTCCTCATTTCTGCCATCTCTTCCACCCTCACCCTTTTTCTCTCCCTCGCGTCGTTAGGCCACCAGTCACCATCGCCACCACCGCAGTGCGCACCACCACCGCCATCTCCGGTAAGCCTCCGTCCTCCTCCTCCTCCTCTTCCATCTCTTCCTCCCGTCTTCCTCTCCTCTCTTCCTTTCCCTTCTTCCTGCTCTCTTTTTAATATCCCCCTCCCCCCCCCCCCCCTGTTTCAGTGCTTCGACCAATACTCTGGCTACCAACACGCAGCCCTCCGGTCACCACGCGCAGAGCTCCTCCTACCCTCTTCTCTCCTCATTATGTGCATTCCCTGCTCTGCCTTGAGGTAACCATGGACTCTCTATGTATCATTTTTTATTTTGCTTCATTGTTTCATTTCAAAAATTTTGTGGATTGTATGTATTTCATTGCTTTATTGCTTACTACTGAGAAGAGCTACTTGTGTATTTCATGTGAGTTGTGAGTTGTGATGATCATTTGTTTTCATGTGTCATTATTTAATCACTCCTATTAGGATTAGGAAGCTCTTATTGAGAAAGCACGAGAAATCTGTTTTTGTAACTTTTTTTGAATGCATTGAAATATCAAAAGTCAAGACTGTGAGATTAGAATTGATGTTTACTTGAGCCACAGAATGCCATTGCTGCCTGTGAGACTGCGAAACATAAACAGGTTTTGGTTTTTTGTTGATTATTGACGTGTTGTATAATTTAAACTGTAAAGCCTCAAAGCACCCACCTGCATTGGCCGTGAAACTTGAATCCATTAGCATATTTAAGTGATGAGATAAAGATAACAAAGTGAGAACTAGGATTAGTGTAACTGTACCAATTTAATGTTTCAAATTTAATCTGAGAACCCTTCTGGTTTGCTTCTTGTTGATTTAGCTGTGAAATTACCTTCCATTTCAGCAACTTAGTCTTTGATTTAGATTCAGTTCCGCTTTGTGAAATGCATCTAAATTGGTTAGTGAGGATGTGTGCTATGGATTTTCAATTTGTTTTGTGCTAGGTGTCTACAATTTCAAACATGGATAGTTCATGGCTATAGTTCAAACAAATGACCAACACTGAGGCAGTTGTTTCAAGACCATTCTAGTTTAACATTTCCAGTAACAAGATTGTCCCTGTGTTAATGATGTGTTTTCTATTAAATATGGCACTTGTAATTTCTGGTCTGTTTATCTTTCTATATCTCTTGGCTGAATTTATGTCTTTGAAGGCTGTTCATTGTTCTATTATATTGCCTCAGGGAATATCTCACAATAGTATGATCTATAGCCTCTGTGATGCAGCTGTTTACTTGCTGTGAATAATTTCATATTGTATTGTACGTGTATGCATTCTGATTGTATTGTATTTTGATTCATTTGGAATCCATGAATTTGTTGGTTCTTATCTGAATCTGTTTCAAAAATTTCAAAAGAGGGTTTTAGGGATTTCAAGTTCTTGTTCACTTCTTTGTAAACAAAAAAATATTCTTTGTTGGAGTATGAAATGATCTAAAAACATTATTGTAGCCTGTAATTCCAAGAGAGCTTTTCACTCATTTTGAATCGGATTCATTTGGTAATTCTACTTATCTCTTTTCTGTTTGATGATGTAAATTTATTGAAGGCTAGTACTTATATCTGAGCATGTTCATACATTTGGAAATGATTATGGAATCATATTTGTATATATTTACATTGTAAGCATTGGGATGAATTGATAAAGTGTTATTAGTTCGTAAATGGCATGACTTTGTTGTTGTTAATATTCATTTACTAATTTAAAGTCCATGAGCTAAAGAAAGTCTCTTCTTGAAGCCAACAAAAGCGAGTCTCTTAGATAATGAAGGATTAAGTATAGGGTTAGATAAAATGAAGGGCTAAGCACAGCTTGCCAGGCACATGCATGACGTGCCATCTGTTGATGTCACCGGCAAGTGTACCGGGTCGTCGCAAGTAATAAAATAACACGGTAAGAAATCACCGAGGTCGAACACAAGGACTGGGCTACCAATTCAACTAATTCGCAGGAAATCCGATACATTGGTGAAGTAACAGAAAAGTGGTTGAGAGAGAGAGAGATTAAGATCGCAATTTAATCGACAAATCAAATAAACTAAGGTATTAAAATCAGGAGTTAAAATATCTAGGGTCTCAATTCCACCTACCCAATCATGTATAGTTCCCACGTGATGATGAATTCCTCCCTAAATTCAATTACAATGTCAACCGGGACCCCCAAATTCTCTTATATCCACTGTCGTGCTCAATAGGACGTATTCGATAATTGGATTAATTACTTACTAGGTCTCATAATCCTAATCTCGAATTCTATTAATTCTTGTTCCCTAAAAGGTTGCACTAATCTCCTAAATCCACTGTCGTGCTCATTATTCAATTAGTGATTCCAATTCAAGTTCTAAAACGCGAATCGCCGATCGGCCTCAAACACGTTTAACTAGTCAATCACGCAAAACATATGATCAACGCATTCAAATCAGAATTGGAAAACATGTATTGAGAAAAGGGAGAAAGACATACATCACATTAACACCATGATAAAATAAAAAGAAAAGGGAGACACAGCTCCAAAGAGACAAGAAACTACCCTAAACGCTACTCTAAACAGTGGAAAAACTACTAGGATTCGGATCTGGATCCAAAGCTCTCTCCCAATTCCTTTCTATTCTCATCTGAAACAGCCTTTAAATAAGGATTCTGTTTCTCGCCCGCTCGCGGGGCGAACAACATTTCGCGAGGCGAATCATTAGTTTTGGCGCGCTTTCAATTTGGATTCTCGCGAGGCGAGAGTGTGTTCGCGAGGCGAGTCTTCCAACTTCAATCTGTCACAGCCGTGACCTTCATCACGGCTAGGCCGTGATGGTCTCTGTCTTCCAGGGTCTTCAAACTCTCGCGGGGCGAGATTATTTTCGCGGGGCGAGACTTCAATTCTAGGCTGTGACCTTCATCACGGCTAGGCCGTGATGGTCTCTGACTTCCAGGTCTCCATGATTCGCGAGGCGAGCATCCTGTCTTGTGGGCGAGCCGGAGTGATGATTTATTCTTTGCTTTATCTGATGTTCAGGCTCGCGAGGCGAGCATCCACTCGCGAGGCGAGTATCTCCAGAAGTGCTTTTTCCACTGCTTCTTGACTTTCCTTGACTCTCAGAGCTTCACTTATTGACCTGAAAACACCAAAAGCAAACAAAAGCATAATTCTATCCGAAATAAGCTAAAAACTACACAAAAGACACAAAACGAGTCAAAGTCCAACTTAGGAACAAAACAAGGCAAATTTGGGCGAAAACGAGAGTGAACTCGAATAATTTGCACAAAAACCACAGTCCATCTAGTTATAAAACTAGATAAGCCAGATGCTTATCACCATCATCATTCAAACATTATTCACATTAGAAAGCAGCTCTGTACACAATATTATGAAAGCAACTCTGGTTTTCTACTCATTTGTTTCACTAGGAAATGGAGCTTTTCAGAAATAGTTGTTGTTGACCATCCTTACTAGGTTATCTAGGCACTTCCGGTAGGAAAAGTCCTCTCTATGACCATCCTTCAAAACGACGTAAAAGCATCTGCTTTCCTGAAAACTACTATGTTTGCTAATCTGTAAAGTTGCATGTGAAGTTGCATTTCTTTGTTCTATTTTAACGTGCTAGTATGCTACATGGATCTTTCCATCTTTTCTTATTATCACTTGATGAAGTTTAGACATATGACTTGTTTTCCTTATCGTTTTATCAGAAAATGGATCCGACTAAATGTTTTGAGACAACCATACATATAGACCGTGTACAAGATCTCATCAACTTAAGAATAACGATCAAATTCACGTAATGATGGTTAAGGCATAAACTAATCATTTACTAAATTGTTCTTGTGTATTTGTAGGATTCGATTTCAATCCCGCGATCATTCTACCGTCGTTGGGGACAAGAAATACCGCGTGTTGTGACTATTGAAGACAAAAGCAGAAATCTGTTTAATGGGAATATAGTAATCCATGAGGATCGCCTATATTTTGCAATAGATACAAATGGTATCAGGGAGTTGTATTTGTTGCCCACTGGTGCATTGGCAAAGTTTAAGTACCTTGGGGGTTCTCGCTTCTACATGTTCATCCCTTTGGAAGATTGATGAGTTTTGATATTTTGATTAGTACTTATTGACTGTGGTGTATTTTTATGTTTTGATCGTTAATTAGTACTTATTAAACTTTTTTTTATAAAAAATTATTAAACTTGCGTTAATTAATGTATATGTTTTCTTGATCATATTGACTGTGGTGTTTTGGATCGTTAGTACATCATATTTACGTTTTCTATTTATTCAAAAAAAATATTGGTCTATTTTGTTTATATCAGAAATTAAAAATCAATGGGGTAATAGTTGAAAAACAAAATTTGGTCGGTAGGATTCAGTTACGGGAAAATTTTTATAAAAAAAAATTCAAAATTTGCGACCGAAATAGAGATCGGATATCGATCACAAAATTAGGTTAGCTGAGCATGCGACCAACTATACGGCGACCGAAATATATAATTTTGTGACTGAAATATCGGTCGCAAATTTGCGACCGAAATACAAGTTCGGTCGCTAAACATTTAGCCACCAGGGTTTCTGCTACCCCCTTAATTCGGTCGCTAATTCGGTCGCTATACAGTATAGCAACCGAATTATCATGTTTAGCGACCGAAATCTTCGGTCGCTAAATAGGTTTTTTTTTTGTAGTGAGAAACAAAAAGTAGGGTTTTGTCAAATATTACACATCGGTTATTGAAAAACCGATGTGGTTAGTAATATTTCACATCGGTTCTATTATAGCCGATGTAGAAACTTACGATTTAATTTAAAATTTCATTTTTTATAATTTATTACATCGGTTATCTGAAAACCGATGTGGTTAATTTATATTACACATTGGTTCATATGAACCGATGTGGAAAGATAAAATTTTAAATTCAATTTTTTTTTAATTTTATACATCGGTTATCATAAAACCGATGTGGTTAATCTATATGTTACACATCGGTTCAAAAAGAACCGATGTCAAAAGATAAAAATTTACAGTTTAAATTTTTTTTGTTTTAATTTTAAACATCGGTTAATTTTTAAACCGATGTGGAATCATTTGCTTTTAATTTCAAAAATACCACTGCCTCGTTTTACACATCGATTTTTGGGAAACCGATGTAGAATCTCCGATGTTAAATGCATATTTTACACTAGTGGTTACTCGATCAGTTTGCTGCTTCAAGCATGAAATATGATTCTTCACTTTAGTTCTCTAGCATCATGGCATTCAAGTAATTGAAACAATTGGGTATAATGCCAAACATATTATTTCGTGTGAGGTCCAAAACCTGAAGAACTCTCATGGCACACATTTGAGTTTTGACTGAGAATGCGACCTGAAAATTAGTTCGATCAAAAGGCGAAACATTTCCAATTTTAAGAAGCTTTTACCAACCCATGCTAGAATAATTCTTATGCGTTTTAATTCTCCAAGGTCCAGGGAAACTAACTTACTATAGTGTTCTTCTAGAAGGGAGGAATATCCCTGAGAATGTGTTGTTTCGAATGTGCGAAGACTTAAGTGAAGCTATAAGCAACCCATGAATGGAGGCAAGTTTTGGACAACATCATTACTTTCAAAATTTACTTCCACGAGGAATTGCCACATTTTTCAATGAGAGAAGTCAAATTTCCCGAATTTCTTGGGACATCAGAAATAGTCTCATACAATTGTAATTGGAAAGTGAGCATCCTGACAATTGTAATAACACCCAGGATGGAATAGCTTGCATCGCCTATAGCCAATTAGATGATTCGGATAGATTTGCATTGTGTTATGCACATAGGATATCTTGTTCCGAGTTATGCAAATATATCCAAATCATCTGATTGGCTACCGATAAAGCAAGCTATTCCATCTTTGGTAGAATTACACTTTTCAGGATGCACACTTCCCATTATAACCAACTATCCACAACTAACTTACTCTTCAACTTTCTCATGTGGAGTTTTAAAATCTCATACATTTTTGTCTGTGTCCCAAACTTGATATTTGGACCAACAAAGCTTGTTTCTCTTGAAATAAGTTCTAATGGTATTTGAAATCTTTCTTTACTTGAAAATATTGATTCATCTTCAAATTCATTCTCATATTAACTACCAGATTTGTTATATGGTCTTCATCTCAAGCATTTGAACCTACAAGGCAATAACTAGTATTAGACTATTTCTTATGTCCCGAGAAATTTGGGAAATTTTACTTTAATTATCTCATTGGCAAATGTGGCCACTCTCCGTGGATGTAAATTTTGAAAGTAATTATGTTGAAAACTTACCCTCATTCATGGGTTGCTTAGCTTGGCTTTAGTCTTTGTATATTCGAAACAACACACTCTCAAGGATATTTCCTCCCATTTTGAAGAACACTATTAAGTTCTTGAAGAACACTAGTATGTTAATTTCCCTGGACCTTGGAAAAACGCACTTACAGGAATTATTCCAGCATGGGTTGGTGAAAACCTCTTAGAATTGAAAATGTTTCGCCTTCGATCAAAAAACTTCAGGTTTTGGAGCTCACACAAAACAATTTGTTTGGTTCTTCTCTCTTCTTTTCTCTGTGCAAGGGTAACATAGAGAGGTTTGCCAGCAACCAGTTTACCATTCATCTCACCAAGCTACAAATACCAATAGATTTGAATATCAACAATATAGTGATCCTTGACAATTATTGAAGAAAAGACACCAACAAATATCTTCAGCCTTCAATAACTCTTGAAACAAGGTAATTGAACAATGCTGAATTTTAACAATAATTTTTCCAACCAAGCATAATAATATAGAAAGTAGTCAATCTATTTTAGAGTTAAGAAACCAACACACTCAACTACTCTAGCAAGAAACCCTACAAGATACTAATATTAATTTGTTCTACAATTTTTCTTAAACTCAACCTTAAAATATTTATTAGCAAGCAATTTAGACAATAAAGACAAATATAACTATTACCATATGTTAAATTCAGGCCTATATTAATGTTAACCAAAATCCTGCACTCATTCTTGAAAAACCCCTAAAAAAGAAACCAGTTGAATGTAGTTTCTAAACACAACTATTTAACAAAAAAACCAAAAATATTAATCTTTACACCAATTTTATTTAACAACCATTACTTCAAAGTTTATAAGCTACTATGAATAAATCACTGGAGTATATAGTTCTATTTCTATACCCTTTAATCG
The DNA here is from genome assembly GCA_030762895.1 of Sophora flavescens. Classification (NCBI taxonomy): domain Eukaryota; kingdom Viridiplantae; phylum Streptophyta; class Magnoliopsida; order Fabales; family Fabaceae; genus Sophora; species Sophora flavescens. Next base: position 198,170,501 of record CM061062.1, read on the forward strand.
ATTATAAATCTTAGTTTCAATTATTAAACCAACCAAGGCATGAAGGCCCAAGTTGGGGAAAACGAAAATTAAGAAGAGAAAGACGTACCTTTGAATAAAAGTTGATGTTTGTAAATGATTCAGACTCTATTCGGTAAGTCCAATAAGTTAGTTTATAACTTATTTGATTAACTTACAAGTTTGTCTAACCAAATTAAATATATTTGATAAACAAATTTATCTCATTAACTTATAATTTTTTTTATCATAGGCTATTTTATTTAGTTTATAGCATATTAACATTTTTTCCTATTTTTACCCATATTAATTTAATGAAATTCCCATTTTATCATGTCTCTCATAAATATGTCATTTTACATTATAAGCTAGTTTAAGTGCTAATTTTATCAAACACTCCAAATTCAATTAATTAGCTAGACCATAAATTAGCTTATCAACTATAAGCTAACTTATCAACCACAAATTAGTTTATCAACTATTTTTATCGAATATAGTCTTAATTTAAATGCACGTCAGACAGGCATACTAATCCAAAAAATAATAATAATCAGGAAGACCTTTCCCAACACACACAATGCAACAAAAAAGTGATACAGGAAAAAAAGTCACCTTCATATCATAAAAACCAAAAAATTTCAAACATCATCTGTGATGTAGGCGTGAAAATGGATTCAGCACCACAAATTTTCATGGTCACGAAATTAAGCACGTGCGTTCAATTTTTAGCCATAAGGAGTCAACAAGGCAATCCAACAATATTTCCTTGCCTTGGGGTCATTTAAATCCCACAATCAGTTTTATTTTAATATTTTTTATATCGTAAAAATTGAAATCAAATCAGCTAATTAATGAAATAAAACAGATATTTGAACCTTACTGTAAATCAGATGCGACATAAACAAGTTTTTTGGTCCAACGATTGTAAGATCTGCTCTGGAACATTTTAAAGGTCGATTCGGTTTGTTCCCGGATTCGATTCCTGACAGTATTAAAATAATGTCTTGCCGGTGAGTCGGTGACGAAAGCCACGCATTTTAAACTAGACACTAATAAAATTCATTTAATGAAGGTTAAGTAGTCGAAACTGGTAGAGAGACATAACTCAATAGACTTTTGGTATAACATAATTCTCACCCGTGAAAAGAGGAGTAATTTTTCAGGCACATAGGATTTGGGAGCATTTGCAAATTGTAAGTGCTGCCTACCAGCAAGGACAAGAAAAGATTGCTAAGACTGATATTTTCAGCTAAACAAAACTGAAGCTGAGGGTTACAAGGCTTGTTAATTAGGACATTGGGATAAGGTATATATAGCCTGAGTTCCATCGCCTGACATTAAGAGGCTGTCATTAATTAATTTTTTAATAATTTTACATATGATTCTAGTAAATGTCATATTCTCAACAACTATAGGACACTGTAAACAAACAGATATAGTAGTCAAATGATTACTAGTTGGAGTAGATACTGTAAGTGTATAAGGTAATTTAGAAACAAGCAATTGCAAATGATCTACACATTCATGCGAAATAAAGGAATGTGTAGCACCTGAGTCAAACAATACTGACGAGAGTCTACTAACTATCAAACACATACCTTGTATAAGATTCGCAGATTGAGAGGATTCAGATTCCCTCACAGTAAATACTCTTCCAGTGGCCTGAGGTCTTGCTCCTTGTTGTCCTGTTGTTGGGACTCCTCTTCCAGCTCCACCCCTATTGCCTCCATTCCCTCTACCTGCAGCTACCAACTGTTGCATAGCCCGCTGTCAGCACTCTCGTGCCATATGACCTGGTTTTCCCACAGTTGAAACAACTAGGCCTTTCCATGCAATCCCTAGCATATTGCGGTCCTCCGGATCTGAAGCAAACTAAACCTTGTGGCTGCTGTCTCGCTCCAACTACTGGTGTTGGTGCAGGTGTCTGCACTGATCTAGTATATGGTCTCTGTCTCAATTGAGAACCACTACATATTATCCTCTCGAAATCTGACCGAGCGGGGCCTCCACCCCTCTGTTGCTTACATTAGTAACTTTCCTTTGATATATGCTTTCGATCGCGCTGCATCTTTCCACCATATCCGGGAAACTCTGGATATCGAGATACACTATTGCTCTCTGTAGTTCATGTCGCAGACCCTCTTCAATCCTTCTACATTGCCAATCCTCATCTGGGAATTTCTGATAAAATTCTGAGTACTTAATCAGAGCCTCAAAACGTGATGCATAATCACCAACAGTCATGTTGCCCTGTTTGAGACTCGCAAACTCCATCTCTTTCTCACGTCGAACTAAACTCGGAAAATACTTCTCAAAGAAACATTCGCTAAACAACTACCAAGTGATAATCCTGCCCTCGGCCTCCAGCATTAATCTTCTCTTGCCTCTCCACCACGCTTCTGCTCCTCCAGTTAACATGAAGCGGCAACATAAGTTACTTTCCTATCCTCTGCAGCGCATGGTATCAAATATCTTCTCACTCTCTTGTATCCACCATTCTGCCTTCTCTCGGGTCATAATCTCCTCGAAATTGGGGTGGCTTCCCTTTCATAAAAGTAGTCATTCCGCAACTTCAGCTTAGGCGGCTCTCCTTTGATTCTGTAATTCCTGCTGCTCTCTATTCATTTGCAGCATCTCATCATTCTGCTATGTTTGTAGTAACAAGGCAGCCGCTATATCTTTCATGGTATTTTGAGTCTCAGATGACTCTCCTCCACCCCCAGTATGATCGGTTTCAACATTGCTAGCTCTAGCAATTCTTTCAGGTGATCCATCACCACTATTGTTACCACGTCCTCTTCCTCGAGCCATGATCTTGTTTAAAGAAATCATCAGCTCCCATCCGTATGACATATAACACTACATAAACAAGTATATACATACTATATGCCACACTAATATCAGTTATCGCCTCGCGTTTGGACACACTACCCAGCTTCTAAGCATGGTCAATATCCGATGTGGATTCAACTAGACACGGCCAGTAACAACATCCTAAACCTCACAGTCTGATTAGAATCGAACTGCTCTGATACCAAAATGAGACACCCCGTTGTGCCCTGTTGTGTCATTAATTATTTATTAAACTTAATCGCATACTTAAAGTTAATCATAACCCAAAAATATGAAGGAATTAAAAACTTAATTGATAACCATATAACTTCTGCAAACGTAAACACACCATCGTGATAATATATAAATACACACATGTTTATCCATTACATTACCAAAACACTGTTTAGGGTATCCTATCAGTAGGATCCCTCACAGGTACTTAATTATACAAACTGTTTATAGCTAGCGGAAAAGAAAAAATATCTCAAAAGACATACTTCCTAAACTCTAACACTTTAATTGACAACTCAACCTCCGGCTTTTGGTTCATTGGGAGTTCCATCCAACTCCTCATCAACAGGCTCCTCCAAAAGGTCTTCTCATACGATCACATAAGAAATAAAAATACAGCATACAGGAAATATAAAGGGGATAACAAACATTTATACCATCAAAAGCGGAAAGGAAATACATAACATATAATATAACAACCGTCACACACACTCAACATCAAAACAAACAATCCTCAATCATCCTTTCTCAACAATATCATCCTCTACCCTCACACTTATGCAAATCTAACTTTTATGCTGACGTGACCATCTCTATTTCTGTCACACATCCCTTGCCCGCCGAGGGATGTTAGTCAGCCCGTCCAAGTGACACGTTCCTGAATCCCGGTGCACACCCCCATTCCCGATAGGGTGCTCATGCAAAGCAATGACACCATAGCTGCACAATTATCCCGGTGCACACCATGTCCACTCCCGAGGGTGCTCATGAATATCAATGACACTATAGCTGCACAATATAATAACTAGTTGGAACGGTCTAGCGATGACTTCGGACCTCGTGTATTCCAAACACACGACTGTGAACAAAAATGCAACAATATGAATCTCACTGACCCGCATCTGTTACAACCTAGTGCCTCAACCTTCCACCACAGTCTCTACACTCATTTCATGTCACATCTCATCTATATGATAATTGAATTAGGTTAGGCACCTCTAAGTTACAATCTTCCTCTCACCACATAACATCTCCCGAACAACCCAAATCCTTACTTAAAATCAACTACGCATAATATTAAACCAGGCAGATCATGCATAACATCATTATCAAGAAATATTCAAACATAAAAAATAAAGTGTCACATGCAGTAGAATACCTCAACCAGTGTATCACAATTAATTCAATATTAAAACAAAGTCAATCAACCTCAAATACTCTAAAATTATCTTAATGTCGATAAACCCACAATTCCCAAATCAACATTGATATTTCAGAAAACTTTCAATGCGATTTTGGTCTTGTCGATTACTCAACCCCTAACAGGGTTTAGGTCGCCCTACACAATTATCATATTATGTGCTACCTATCCATTCCGACGGTAGGTTGGTTCTTTCCCCCACCTAAGCTAACATCGAGAACACGAAATCGAAGCTCCTCATTATCACGCCACAAGTTAAAAAATTCACCTTCAACCAAACGACACAACAACAAATTAATCAAACAAAATTCACCCTTAATCACAATAGGCTAGGTTCGGCCAATCAACTCAAAAGAGGGCTAGGGTTCTCAAATCATCCTAATCTCTTAAACACATTATCTTAGAGCACTAGGTATACTAGCTTAATTGATATGACTCAATAATTTGAAAAAACTTCCTCCAACTCCTTAGAGTTAGGGTTTCGGCCTTATGAGTGAAAATAGGTTAGAAAATTCTTTTGAGTTCAAACTCTTGGATTTGGGATCACCAAGCATGGTAGAGTCAAGAACAATCATCATTAATCAACAATTGAACAAAATCTCAATTGCTCTACTAAGCATAGTTCCGGCCTTCCTAAGGAAAATAGGTTAGGAATTTTAGTTGAATTCAAGCTCTTGGATTTATATTATGTAGGTACTAGAGAGCTTAAATCAATCATTAGATTTCTAAAATGAAACAAAAATATCAAACCCGTTTTTCTAGGGGGTTTCGGCCAATATAAGAGAATATGGAAAGAAAATGATTTTGCTCACATGTTCTTAGATGATGAAAGTAGAAGTCATTTAGAGATAATGGCAATTGGTTTTACATTAAAATTATTTTTTTACAATTTTCTAGAATTATTTGAAGTTCTAGTTCTAGGAATGGAAAATCATGAAATAAGCAAGGAAATCAGCCTAAGATGAGAAGAGATGATCATGGATAATCATGTTACCTCAAGTGTGTGAAGAAAAATGAAGAAGATGAAGAAGATATGATGATCTTGGAAAGGTTCAACCATGGTTTCCTTACTTGAGCTCTTGGAAACGAAGTTTAAGGCTGTGTTTGGTGAAGAAGAAAAATGAAACAAGAGTGGTAAAAAGGGGGGGGCTGCCGTGGGGTTTTAAGGGTAGCTTTGGGAGATAAATTCTAGTTTAGGTCATGTTTGGATCTTTAAACAAACCATTAATAGGTTTTTACTTAATATAAAATCATATCTTTAAAGTTGTCATCATGTCATTGATGAGTCATGATGTGAAAATTTTCACAAGTCCCATCCATCACTTCCATCATCTCTGAGACACCCTGTTGTGCCCCGTTGTGTTATAAGATTAAAACCTCATTATTTAATTTCTTAATCGTGAGCTTAACGTGAAAATACGTAAAAATTTAAAACTTAAGTTAATAAACATATAACTTCAACATCACACCATAGTTATATTGCAAATACACACATAAGTCTTTTACACATATTTCAAAACACTGTTGAGGGTATCCTCTTAGTAGGATCCCTCATAGGCATATACTTAAACAAAAGTTATACTAGCGGAAAACATAAAATGTCTCACAAGACGCACTGGCCATAACTAACTAGACCCTAATCTCCATGTATCACAGATCGTCCTCCGGCCTCCGGTTCGTAAGGAGTTCCGTCCAACTCCTCCTCATTCAGCTCAGTCACAGGGTCTTCTCGTATGATCCCATAAATATAAAATACAACACACAGAAAGATATAGGGGATAAGAAACATTTCTATCATCATAAAAGCGGAAAAGAGTCATAGTATATCATACAATAAATGTCACAGACAATCAACACCCATAATTAACAATCATCCTCAAATTATAATATCGTCCTCTACTCTTAACTCATGCCATCTAAATCCATATGCTAACATAACTGTCTCTATTCCTTTAACATTCGTCAGTAGTCCCTGGTAGTCCGATGCAAAGAACTCAGTATAGTACACTTCTATCTTTTGATAAGATAAGCCTCGGCATAGTGCACTTCTATCTTTCGATAAGATATGATCCGGTATAGTTCTCTTCTATCTTTTGATAGGATATGATTCAGTTTAGTGCTCTTCTATCTTTTGATAGGTTAGAACTCGATATAGTGCACTTCTATCTTTTGATAGGATAAATCAGATCAACGCGTCATGGACTGAAAAAGTGTCTGCATCAAAGCCTCTATACGAATCTCACTATCTCGCATCAATAACAACCTAGTACCTCCAGCTCCCATCATAATCTCAACTCGCATTCTATGTCACATCTAATCCATTAGATAACTTAATTAAGCTAAGCACCTCTAAGTCAATTCATTCTCTCACCCAAACAATCATCTCCCGAACAACATATATCCTTGCTTAAAATCAACTAAGCATAGTATTAAAAACCAGGCAGATCATGCATCATACAATATCAGGAAATATTCAAATACCACAAAATATCACATAAGCAATTCAATAATAATAAATTCAATCAACCTCAGATAAGATAAAATCATCCTAACATCGATAAACCTACAATCCCCGAATCACTATTGGTTTTACAGAAAAGGTTTCCAATGTGATTTTGGTCTTGTCGATCACTCGACTACTAGTAGGGTTTAGGTCGCCCTACACAATTATTATAGAATATACTACTTATCGATTTCGACGATATATTGGTTCTTTCCCCCACATAAGTTAGCACCGAAATCCCGAACTCGACGTTCCTCGTTATCACACCACAGTTTAATAGTTTCTCCTTCAATAAAACAACATAACTATAATTAATCAAACAAATCCACTTTGACACATTAATGCTAGGTTTCTATCAAAATAAGGCTAGGGTTATTTTCTTAATCCAATCTTTTAGATACTAAATCCTAGAGTTTTAACTAACATAAGTTAAGTGTTAATAGTTTAAAATTATGAAACAAAATCCTCTAACCTCTAGGGCTAGGGTTTCGGTCATGTATAGTAAAATAGGCTAGAAATTGTTTATGATTGCAAGCTCTTGGATTATCACTCTAGGGATTTCAAGTAGCTTATTTCAAGTCATCATCCAAGTCAAAGTTGAATAAAACTCATCTAACTCCTTTAGTATAGGATTCGGCCAAGACATAAAAATAGGGTTAGAAGTTTCTTTTTCTTTACATACTCTTAGATTTAAACCTAGAAACCTTAGATAGCCTAGAACCATCATCATTTATGTAAAACTTTGAAGAAAACTCATTTAGCCCACTTATGACTAGATTCGGTCTTGTAGAGAAAAATAGGAAGGAAAATGATTTTGCTCACAAGCTCTTAGATGATGATAATAGAAGACATAACAAGATAATAGCAATTGGTTTCACATTTTATGATTTTTCTACAATTTTCTAGAATTATTTAAAGTTCTAGATCTAGAAATGGAAACTCGTGAAATATGAAGAACAAAAGCTTAATAATGGAAGGAGATGAACATGAATGATCCTATTACCTTAAGAGTGTGAAGAAGATGAAGAAATGTAGATGATCTTGGGAAGATTTTCCCAAAGCATGAACTTGAGCTCTTGAATCAACAATGGAGTTTTTGAAGAAAAGTGATGAAAGTGAAAGAGATGAAGTGAGTGAAAGGGGGCTGCGGTTTTGGGGTTATTTATAGGGTAGACCTTAGGCTTTGTTTGGTTTTTAGCTTTTAGATTAATGGGTTTTGTGATTATTAAATAATATAACAGTTAACTATGGTTAATAATTAACTTAACTAGGGTTACTTTGCTAACTATGGTTAATAAACATGTGGCTCACATTTAGTGAAGGGTGTGACTGATTCTTGGCCACAAGAATTAACCTTGGTTCCTTAACCATGGTTGAAATTTAACTCAACGTCGATTAGGTTAAGCTTAGAGGAATTTTGGACATTTCACCTAAATTTACATTTAATGCTTCATAAATGCTTGGTGAGTAGTGACTCACCCCATGACTCAGCTCCTCCAGTGTCCGATTTTGTCTCTGTACCTCCATTCTCGACTCCGTTGGTTTCCCGATTAGGGTTTTACGCCCGAATAAAAGCGTAATATTTCGTTTTTGGTTGAAAATTTTCAAACTAACCAAACTCGTTGGAAATATGATTTAAATATAAACCATTTTGTTCATGAGTCAAAATTATGTTTTCTGATCATTAAAATCTTAGTGTCAGTGAAAACACCGACTATTTTCTGTTCGAACTTTCACAAAAATTCGTCTGAATACACATAATATTTTATTTCTGATCAGAAATTTGGAAAATAGAATTCCTCACGGACAAAATATAAAAAATCTACAAATTTCAGTTTTGGATGAAATTAGGGTTTTCTGCAGGTATAAAATTATACTGTCAGTAAAAGCGCAGACCGGTTTCCGTCTGAGTTTTAAACCCAAAATTTCACCGTAACATTCTACCATAAGATATAATAGGAATATGATTTTGTTTTATCCAAAATAATTTCCTAGGCCGCAGATACAAATATAAATAAATATATCTTTACCGTTAATATAGCGTATCCGAAAATCGGGCTATTAAAATCTCTGCTCCATATTATCTCTGCACCATATCCAGTTCTGCAGTTTACCCAATTGAGGGTTTTTACGCGCGCTTCATTTAAATATTTCGCCCGAATAAAATATAATATTTATTTTAGAGCGAAAATATAAAAATGACCCATATTACTTAAAAAGGGATAAGAAACATTAAAGTTTCATTCACGGGTCAAAATTAGGTTTTCTGACCAGTAAACTTGTACTGTCAGTGAAAACACGGACCGATTTATATCTGAATTTTCAACCTAAAATTTTACTGTAACCTTCTACCATAAAGTATAGTATGAATATGATTTTGTTTTATCCAAAATCATTTTCTTGATCTCAGATAAAAATATACATAATCATATTTTTAACCAGTAAAACAGCATAATTAAAAACTAGGTTGTTACATCAGATACCCTCCATCATTCATCTTGACCTCTACTACTAATTTCATCAATTAAATTGTTGATTAACTTCCTTATCGTACGCCTTCAATATTATACATCATGCCTTATACTTACTTTTAATTACCTTCGTCATCAATTATAACCATACTTATTTGTAGATGATTATGGTGGTACGGGGACAACTTTCTTTTAGAAGACTTGTAAGTGTATATTTGATTATGTTTTGATGATTGACAAACACTAACAGTAAGCAGACAGGACAAAAATAAAATATAAATTTCTTATAGCATGCAGGTACAATGGGCACAAATTCAAATTATTATGACGTACCATAAATTCAAGTATCAAGATCAAAGGATCAAATAGGTAAACTTTTAGGTCTTAGATACTTTTGTAAGAGGTTGGTCTAATTAGGTACTATTTTGGCTCAAAGTTTTTAATGATGAAAAGTAAAACAGTTTTTTTAATCAAAATAAAAATAATATATAAATAAATATTTTATCAAATTAATTTTTTAATTGCGAAAGATTTGCTTTTAAAGTATAAGATCAAATCATGTGTATTCAAGCTATTGCCAAGCTCTTATTCCAACTTAACTTTTGAATTCAAATGGTCATGACATTGCCTCACTCATGTCTTACACTTTTTTTTATTTATTAATTTATGGTAATCAATATTCTTTTAATTGCAAGCATTAAGAGTGCAAGAATTAGATCATGGCATTCATGCTTCAACGTTAGAATTACTATTAAAAATTCAAATGATGAAATCTAGCACTTTTTCATGACCACCTTTAAGTGTTGACCAAATTGATTTAGCCTTTTCTTTTACTAAGCAAACTTCCTGAACCTTCCCACACGTGTCAAGTGCATTTGCTGTGTTGAGCTTTTATGACACGTTTTTTTTATTGAACATTGATTGAGTTTGATTTGTTTTAGCAAGACAAATTTGCACTTAATATTTACATTGGAATCTTTTGTATTCATTCAGGCCCTCAACGTTAACATTATTGGCCAGTATGGAAATTAATTGGTTTTAATAGCAAAATCATTTGAATTAAATGTCCAGCACACTCATGTTGCAACGTTCAATTTTGTTTTAAAATGACTTTATAGAGTGGATGGCTTGAGTCTGATAGAGATGCGTGAGAAGCAAATTTTGTCTCACTTCAAAAATAAGTTTGATGTAAAACTTAGTATAAATTTTGTAATATATCACAAATTATTTTTATCACTTTTAGTCGAACCGACTTTTAGAGGTAAGATCAATTTTGTCTGATTATAACCAAACATCTCTAATTATACTAAATCACAGCAGAATTAATTATGATACTCAAACTTTAAAACCAAACACACCTCACAAGGGTAATTTTGGCCCATAATACCCCCAAAAAGAAAAACAGAACATCCTACGTAAATAAGCGGTTTAACATAATTGTATGAAAGCGACTTGTCTATGGACCAAATCCAGTCATCATTCTTATTTTGCTGCCTGGTTGTTAATCAAGTTAGATAAGTTGTCACGAAGACCAATTTCCCCCTCAAATTAAAAAGGTTCCAACACCATGTAAACTCCAGGATATAGACTAGCCTCCAAAAAATTTCTCACCTTTCATTTTCATATACGTACGTAATAAATTTACATGACCTTTTTTTGAAACAAAATGTGTGAGAATGAAAATGTATCTTTTGGACGTGATAAAAATTAAAACATATATTACATTGTTTTAAATGTGAATGTATTTAGTTATTTAACATCGTTTCTTTTATGCATGTATGATCCAGCATTTTTTAAATAAATGTTACATTATGTGGCCAGGTTTTTGTTCAAAACTCACTGGTATTATCCAGGTTTTAGTTATTTACTAATACAAACTTAAAAAAAATAAATTAAACTCTATTGCTATTATTTTAATTTGTTCTAGATCATTCCCTTTTAGATTATAACATTGTATGTTAACTTATTACTTATTTACATTACATGTTAGTAATTATATTATTTATATTTATCTAATTAATATTTTACATATTTTAAGTTTGTGATTTGTATATTTTATATACTTTAAGTTTCTCACTTTCTTTTTTTTTTTTTTGAAAGGTTTCTCACTTTATTACTTCTTTGTTAATTTTGTACTTATAATATGTGTTTAAAAGGTTTATTTATAATAAAATTATTT
>CM061062.1:198182417-198257417 GCA_030762895.1 Sophora flavescens
CTCTTTTATATTTTAGTGCTATCTTGCGAAATTTTTTTATCTTTTAATCATGTAATTGTAACTTATAATCGCTTCAATGAGATACGATTTGATTATACATATATAACTTGTTTTATGTTAAGTGTTTATTTATTTTAATTTGCACAAGAATTTGTTTACTAATTCAAGCTAATTAATTAAGATTAAAAATAAACTTTTTTTAAAAAAATGATTAGAAATAAACTGCACTATATATGGAGTGATGATCTGCGTTAAGAGTGACAACAGGGAGATGACAACGAAAGAAAGATAGGAATGAGTTGATTATTTACATCAGTTATTTATTTAACTGAAGTAAAAATCACACTTCTAACGTCAGTTTTATAAACAACTAACGTTAAAAGTGTTAATTAACGTCCGTTCATTAAACAACTGACGCAAATAGTGATTTAATATTTACAAAACTGTCACCGCCTCACTTTTAACGTCAGTCCTTAAAACAACTGACGTTAACAGTGAATTAATGAAGTCTAATATTTACAAAACTGCCACCGCCCCCTTTTTAACGTCTAGTTTTTGGTTAACTGACGTAAACCTTTACCGTCTAATGTATATTTTCCACTAGTGAAATGATAATAAGAGACTTTCATTTATATGACTTCGTGTTGAGCCTCGTTAAAACCTTCCGGCAAAAAACCCCCCTTAAGGATAAAAACGCCGGCGTGGAAAAAGTGTACTCTTCCCGGTATTACAATTTAAGTGTAAAAGAACTTAAGATGGGTGGCATTCCATGTCCTTGGAATGGCTTTTCCTGCCATTGTCTACAGTTTGTATGCCCCATTTCCTATCTTGACAGTGATTCTGAATGGTCCATCCCAGTTAGCCGCCATCTTCCTTTCATTTCGGTCCTTTTTCTGTCCGGCTTGCAACCTGAGCACCAGATCTCCTTCCTTAAATTCCCAAGGTCTGAGTCTGGAGTTGTACTTTCTTTCGGCCTTCTGATTACTGACTGCATTTTTTTTATCCGAGCCATGTCTCTTACTTCTTCTAACAGATCGAGCTCTATCCACATATTGTCCCAATTATCTTTCAAATTAAAAACTTCTTAGCGAAGCGAGGTTTCATCCAATTCGATATGTATCATTGCATTCGCGTCATACGTGAGTCGAAACGGAGTTTCCTTTGTTGTCGATTGTGGAGTTATGTGATAAGCCCAAAGTACCTCGGGGAGCTCTTCAACCCATACTCCCTTCGTATCTTCCAGCCTTTTCCTAAGTCCTCCCAAGTTGACTTTGTTGGCAGACTCTACTTGTCCGTTAGAATGAGGATGTTCAACCGAGCTGAAGTGCTTCTTGATTCCGAGCTATTTACAAAATGTCTGGAAGGTTTGATCAGTTAATTGAGTGCCATTGTCCGTGACGATTGAGTGAGGAATACCATGTCTGCTGATGATGTTTTTCCATGTAAACTTCTTTACTTGCCCAGCTGCGATTTTTGCCAATGGCTCGACTTCAATCCACTTCGAGAAGTAATCAGTTGCTACTAGACGAAATTTTACTTGACCTTTTGCCGTGGGTAGAGGCCCAAGGATGTCCATTCTCCATTGAGCAAAAGGCCCTGAGGACATAATGTTGTGCAGTGTCTCTGGTGGGGTGTGGGGAGCATTGGCATTTCTTGCACTTTTGAATCCATCTAAGACAATCTACCTGCATTGTTGGCCAGAAGTACCGGCTCTCAATAGCTTTGAATTTAGCGGCCTACCTCCGTCATGTAACCCACATATTCCTACGTGTACCTCAGTCATTGCGTATTCTGGTGGTGCAGGGCTTAGGCATTTTAGGAGTGGCGCTGAGAATCCTCTTCTGTATAGCTTTCCTCTAATAATGGTATAGAATGGTGCTTGCCTTCTGATTCTTCATGCTGCTTTTGGCTCTTCTGGCAGGACATCCTCGATCATAATTTTCTTAATCTGGGTTATCCAGCCATCGTCAGTATCTTCAATGTCCATTATATCTTCGATTTTGGTACTCGGGGAGAAAAGGGTTTCCTGGATAACCATATTGCATTCACCCTACCTTTTAGTACAGTTTTGACAAGATGTCCTCCCTGGAATTGCTTTCCCTTCGAACATGCTCTACTAAAAATTCTTCATATAAAGCTCCGAGCTAATTAACAGTTTCCAAGTACTTTATTGATTGAGCATCCTGTATTTGATAGTTTCCTGTATTCTGTAGAGCTACGAGTTGAGAATCGCTGTAAGATTTTAGCCTTGTTGCCCCGACTTCTTTTGCCAACTTCATCCCAGCTATCAAAGCTTCGTATTCGGCCTGATTGTTGCTAACTGGGAAGTTGAGCCTTATTGACTTTTCCAGGGTAACTCCATCTGCTCCCTATGACCCCGACTCCACTTCCTTTGGTATTAGAAGATCCGTCCACAAACATTTCTCAAACCTCGGCTTGCAAAGTTTCTGGGACACCGGTGATCTCTGTCGCGAAGTCTGAGAGGTATTATGCTTTGATGTGACCCCTCGGCTCGTACTTCAAATCAAATTCAGATAGCTCTACGGACCATGCAATCATCTGTCCAGCCAACTCGGGTTTTCTCAAGATTAGCTTTATCGGATAGTCTGACCAAACGATCAATTGGTGTCTCTGGAAATACGGCCTTAGATGCCGGGCTGCCGTGACCAACGCCAATGCCAGCGCCAATGCCGGGCTGCCACTTGGACCAACCACATGTTGGTGGATAAAAATTTATTTAAACCTATATATTATTATATAGGATTATATAATCTAATAGATATAAATAAAAAAGAATAGGAAAAAGAAAACATTGAACCCGTGCATTCGCAAAAAAACGTGGAAGAAGTAAACAAAAGAGTACAAGAAAAAATATGAGGCGGAGGGAAAGCCGCATGTTATCAAAAAGTTAAGATTTTATTACAAAAGACATCCTTAAATATTTACGAAACTAGTAAGGTACCCGTGTATTTACATGGGTCATATTTGCTTTTTACGCCTGTTGGAAACGGTCTATTCATAAACAATCTATCTATTATATACTAATTTATTTATTTTTTTGCCAGCATTATATACTAAAAACTTTGTCTATAACAAATCCATATATATTAACAACTGTTATGAAGAAAACAAAGACTGTGTCAACAATATAGCAACTTTTCAATTCGTAAGAAATAGTGTGCTCTCTACATTCATGACAACATAAAATCGATATATGCTCAAATACAATGAAGTTATATCACAAACTCAATCCAAGCCAAAGCATGCTTTCCAAGAGTATATATCTTCATGACAATACTTCTCAGGTGTATATATCCAAGCCAAAACATGTTTCCCGTGCATACTTGAAAACACATGGAATATTACCATATGTAACAAACAATAGTTTGCTGCTATATATATTAGATAAATTTGTCACTACTAAGGGACAAAACATTTCATAATTATAACTATATATAAGGTCAGCCTGTGTTGGCAGAAGAGGCTTTTGTAGAAGATTGGGTAAGTTTTGATCATTAACCTGTATTTAGTTCATGATCCTCAAATAACAATAGATAAAATCCATTATAAAAATTAAAATATTAAAATGAGGATGACAAAAAACTTGATGTATTTTCATCTTCAAGTTTTATCTAAAACAACATCACTTTCCTAAAACAACGTCATTAAAAAATTAGAAAATTAGAGTGATGTCTATTTCTATTATAGGAAAGAGAAAAGAGAAAAGGACAATGAAACTAACTCATTTCCAAAAGTCTATATTCACGTTAATGCTTGTTCTTTGCCTCAGTATATAACATGGACTTTATTTAATTTTTTGACCTTTTTAGTATAGAAAAAGAAAACAATTCACCTCAGTGCTTGCTAGAACCTGTGCTCTTTTAATTTTCCCTGCTCATTCAAGTAATATTCATTGTGTTGCTCCCAATGTAGACTAATGCATCAAACTTTAGGCACTAATTACCAAAAAAATGCTAATGCAGTAAAATGTCCTAGAACCTGAAGTTAAGAATCCAGCAGTTATCCCTTGGTTTTGACTTGATAATTGATCAGGATAAGCTTTCCAACATTTACAATATTATAATCTAGTTTAAAAGTTAATTCTATATTCAATTCGTAGGTGTGTTTAACCTCATATATTTTCTTAGATTTTCTGAGCTTTTACATTGTACAATTTAATTGGTAATGTTGACTATCCACTAGTGGAAAATATACATTAGACGGTAAAGGTTTACGTCAGTTAACCAAAAGCTAGACGTTAAAAAGGAGGCGGTGGCAGTTTTGTAAATATCAAGCTTCATTAATTCAATTTTAACGTCAGTTGTTATAATGACTGACATTAAAAGTGAAGTGACTCACTTTTAACGCCAGTTCAATAAAGAACTGACGTTAAAAGTGAACATTTTAACGTCAGTTTGATAAAGAACTGACGTTATAAGTAAGTCTCTTCACTTTTAACGTCAGTCCCTACATCAACAGACGTTAAAAGTTATTTTAATAATTTTTTTATCTAGTATACGATTCCTTCCGCATTGCCTTCCTCAAAGTTTCAGTTTCACATGAATTGCTTTGATGTTTTGTGTTTCTGTTTTGAAAACTAAAATATATGTGCGAAGTATAAGTTGAATCAATAACCCAAACCGGATCTCATTCATGAAGTGTAATACAGACTGATCGATACAGAAGATTGAAAGGGTTTAAAATCCTATAAAAAGTTACATTGAAAGGGTTTAAAATCCTATAAAAAGTTACATTGAAAGGGTTTAAAATCCTAAACATTAAAGCTACATCCCATCAGAGAGTTTTATGAAATATGCCAAAGGGAAAACTATATATACTCCGAAGACCTCAGAAAACTGGGGGGCATGAGAGAGCTCAAGAGAGAGGCAAAAACAGGTGCACCAGATCCGTTTCAAGCAAAGGCAGTGGTTCCAGAGACTTCCAAGACGGTCACTTGCTGCCAAAGCTGAGGTTTTGGAACTGTGACTCCCGAGCACCTGATTAGCCCTCCAGCAGCTAATTCTCCGGAAGGTGATAAGGTGAGCAACTCACACAATGTAATTTACTCAGACTTATCACCCATGCAATGTAATTTACTCAAACTCTGAAGTTGTTTGACCATTAAGACAAAGACCTTTGAGTCTAGGAATAGGAAGAAAGAGTGATGAAGTTAATCTCCACGGCAGAGCCATATTGTGAAGCAGAAAATTAAAAGGATGGAAGGAAGCTATTTGTAGGAGCAGGGGATGAAGTTACTAAGCTATTCTGATTTTGTTGAAAACTTACCTATAAACTTAATGCTCATTAAGAGGATTGAGTTACAAGGTGCATGGGTAAGTAGCACAGTACAATCAAAGGAATGAATGTTTTTGCAGATATCTATACACTTTTAACGTCAGTTTTTTAAAAAAACTGACGTTAAAAGTGTTTTTAATAAAAAATATTAATTGTTAACGTCAGGTTTTTATACAACTGACGTTAAAAGTTTGATTTTTACTTCAGTTAAATAAATAGCTGACGTAAATAATCCTATATATTATACACGTGCAGAATGAATATTGGAAATAATGTAATTAATATACGGGAACTTGGCAGTCATCAAATAAGTTGACGTTAAAAATGAGGTGGTGGGTAAACTATTTGCGTCAGTTCTTTAAATAACTGACGTAAATAATTATGAAACTCATTTCATTGGTTGTCATGTCCCTGTTGTCCCTCTTAACGCAGATCACTCCATATAGTACTGCAGTTTATTTCTAAACCTTTTTTTTTATACAAGTTTATTTTTAATTTTTATTAATTAGCTTGAATTAGTAAACAAATTATTGTGCAAATTAAAATAAATAAACACTTAACATAAAACAAGTTATATGTATAATCAAATCGTATGACATTGAAGCGATTCATAAGTTAAAATTACATGATTAAAAGATAAAAAAATTCTGCAACATAGCCCTAAAATATAAAAAAGTTTCTGCATCAACATCATTTTCTTCTCAGTCCTGTCATCAGAAACTCCAAAATGGATGCATCACCTCCCTCACTTGAATTCCAAGATGCAAAGTAAATCCTCAGTCACTAGCAAAAGAAGCAAAGTGAAATGGATCTTTGCATCTTTCTTCTTCAGTGGAGTTCCTTGATGCATCATCTTGAATCCACAATCATTTGCTTCCAAAGCAAAGTGAAAGGGATGACGGGGATGAAATAAAGTGAGAGAATCACATTACGTGATTCACCCAACCTTAATATCCATGCAATGTAATTTACTCAAACTCAGAAGTTGTTTGACCATTAAGACAAATACCTTTGAGTCTAGGAATAGGAAGAAAGAGTGATGAAGTTAATCTCCACGGCAGAGCCATATTGTGAAGAAGAAAATTAATTAAAAGGAGATGGAAGCTAGGAAGCTATTTATAGGAGCAGTGGATGAAGTTACTAAGTTATTCTGATTTTCTTGAAAACTTATCTATAAACTTAATGCTCATTAAGAGGATTAGGTACAAAGGTGAATGGGTAAGTAGCACAAGAGGTCAAGGGAATGAATGTTTCTGCAGAAACTAATAAACCTTTAACGTCCGTTGTGTAATACAACCGACGTAAGAAGTTGTGAGTGTTTTTAACGTCGCTTCTTAATACAACTTACGTTAAATATATGACATTTAACGCCGCTTATTACTAACAACCGACGTAATAAGTGTGAGAGTTTTTAACGCCGGTTTTATTAAGACAACTGACGTTAAATATATGATCTTCAACGTCAGGTTTTACCAAAAACTGACGTAAAATGTTGTTTTATTTTAATTATAACGTTTACCCCCGCGCGCCTTCTCCACTTCTCTACGTCTTTTCTCTTTTCATCACGCTCAACCCTCACTCTCGTTCTCACTCTGCCCTAATCGCGCGCTCATCTCCACCGCAACCACCGCGAGGGCTTCTTCGCCACCACCGTGAGGTACACTCTTAACCCCTAACTCTGTCTTTCCCGCTCCTTCTTTGCAATAACTTGACATCTCTCTTTCCCCTGGCCTTCCCGCGCACTAACTCTCCTTGTCCCTCTGCTCTCAGTAAATACATCGAACGTTGGCCACCACTCGAGCTTCCCCCCCACAACCTCTGCTGGTTTGAAACTGTAGTCTCAGTAGTTGAAACTTGAAACTGTGAGTTTGAGTTGTTTGGAATGTCTCTATTTTTGGTTTTAAGTGTATGTTGAAACTGTAGTCTCAGTAGTTGTAACTTTAAACCGTGAGTTTGAGTTGTTTGGAATGTCTCTATTTTTAGTTTTGAGTGCATGTTGCTCTGCTGGTTGATCTGTCACGGCCGTGATCAGTTTTGCCTATGAGGGTCTGGTTCAGTTGGCACGTTACGGCCGTAATGGACATCACGGCCAGGCCGTGGCCAGTGCTTAGCAATGTTCAAAAACTATAGTTTTCAATCTCCCGTATTGTCCTTATATTGGACATATAGATGTTTTGTATATCTACAGGACCTATCTAGTTATTTTTATTTATACTTCTGTATTTATTTTGAGTTATAACCTATGTTAATACATATATATTGTTTTTGAACAGGCATACATATGGATCAGTCGGATAGCCCACATGCACGGGAGGACACTGTTGGGGTTTCGCAGGACCCGATCACGCCTACGCCTGCTGATTCTAGTGTAAGTTTACATGCATGTTATATACTATCTTTAGTCCTTCTTGTTAATGTAAGTTTATAATGTTACAACCCTCTATTTTATCATTTTTTTTGTCCATACAGACATCACAGGCTCATAGGAAACGGGGTAGAGGAGCCACCTCGTTGAAGAAACTAGAGAAGGACAGGGCGGAGCGGACGAAGCTTGAGGTGTCCTTCGATGCTAATCTAAATGCCCAGGGGACCCCGTGCTAAAAGAATTTAATAAGTGCGTGTTTCTACAAGCGAAGCGGCAAGACGTAAGCATCAACTACAACCACTGGAATGACGTTCCACAGAACGTTAAGGATCAGATTTTGGAGGCTATCACGGTATTTTACCTTTACATTCGTTTGATTTACATTATTAGATAATTATCCGAGTTATAATCCATCCAGTTGTTATATATGTATCTAATGTGTAGGTAGCTTGGACTGTGCCAAATGACGAGGATCATCGTCATAAATGTATGAAAATGGCATCAAAGCATTGGAATGGGTTCAAGCATGATCTTACCAGGTACTATCTATCTGGGAAGAAGCGGCTTGATAAAATGTTCTCGGATTATCCCTGGATTGATCAGGATACTTGGGATATGTTTGCCAGGAGTCGACAGGATGAAGAATTCCAGGTTGGTTGATTAAGTTAATTTTGTATGCTTATTATAGATCATTTAACTATATTTAATTATGTGTTTTTGTTTGAATAGGCTAAGGCAAATAAGGGTCGGCAGAATCAGGCGAAGAACGTCCACCGCCACACCATGTCTCAGGGTGGGTACCATACTCGGATCCAGCAGATGATGGCGGATAGGCTGAGGGCGAAGCAGGAAGAGCACTCTGCTAGGATTGAAAGAGGAGAGGTGCCTGAGGGCACACCATCAAGTCCTCCGTCGGACATCGACCGCGAGGATGTCTGGTTAGCCGGCCGCATGACAAAGGCGGGATCTTTTAAAGCTGATGCCACTCGCGAAGTGGCAGATAAGATTGTAAGTAAATAATTAACTTGATTTCAATTGATATTTGTATAGATACTTGCAACACTTTTCACTTGCACGTTTTTTCATTTTTTTTCATTGTAGATGGATCTTAGAGCAAAATCCTCCCAGGGCGCATTCGTCCCTTCTGGACGGCAGGACGTCTTGATGACTGCTCTAGGCAAGAAAGACCATCCTGGTCGGGTTCTCGGTGTTCCTGGGAACGTGACCATCAAACAATATTATGGCAAGTCTGCTTCACGAAAGCGGGTGGTCAATGAAGCATCAATTTTGGCTGACATTACTCAGCACCTCATGACCAACCCAGATATTACATCACATCTGATGCAAGGCTTAATAGCCAACCCAGAATTCAAGCAGGCGCTTGCCAGAGAGCTTTCCTCCGTCGGTACATCCCAGGACACCGCAAGGCTTGCCAACGCTTCACATGTGAGCACAAAAGAGAGTTTTAGTATGGCACATGTGGAGGACGATGAGTTGGCAGCTAGGGAGCGGGAGTTCGAAGTCCAGCGCCATGAGCATGAGTTGGAAATGAAAAGGCATGAGCTTGAGTTGGACTCCAAACGACGTGAGCTCGAAATGATAACAAAGGTATTTATTCATTATTAATGTCCAAAATAGTCAAATAATTACTTGTGTTTTTTTTAATTATCAAAAACTTATATATTTTATTTTCCTAAACTGAAGGCCAAGTCAACGTCGGTGTCGCTGTCACCTATCACTCGTTTGTTCTCACTTGGTGATGATTATGCGTATGAGATTTTTGCATGTCCATTGGAGCACGATGGATGGGTGGCACGCCCAGATCAACAGAGGATATTTTCCTTCGTTGGTGACGATCTCGGGAACGCCTGCAGAAATAACGTCTGGATGAACAACAATGTCATCAGTCTCTGGTGCACGTAAGTTAATTTTAATTTTATAACTTATTTATTTTTGGTATTTTTCCATTTAATAATTTATTTTAATTTCAATATATATATATTATGTAATTAACATCCACACCCTTTTCATATCTTAGGTATCTCCATCGTCTTCAGCTTGATAAGGGCGTTGCATCAGATTACGGTTTCTTAGATCCGTCAATCCTTCTGCCCGAGTTCTTTGCTGGCAATGCATTGAGTAAATACATAGGGAAGGTGTTGGGAGACAATCCGAAAGAATTATATCTGGCTCCCTACTGTATGAATGACCATTGGCAGTTGTTGGTACTTCACCCGTCTAGGCATACTGTCATATTCTTCTGCTCTCTCCACCATGATCCGCCACCGAAGGTGGTGGAAGCTGTAAATATGTAAGTAACTAATCTTAAATTTAATTTAAGTTTTAATATCAGTTGTTTTTAGTTTATTACACACATGATAAATGAGTTTGTTAATTGATCGACATGATTATTTGTTTATGATAGCGCGCTGAAGGCGAGTAGCATAAGTTGCGCCAACGGGAGAAGTAGGACTTCTAAGGCTAAAGCAAATCCTGTATGGAACATCCTCAAGGTTTGGTAGTTTATTTATCAAATAATTATTATTATAATTACTAATTTATGTGTATATTCAACTGACGTTGAAATTAATTTTGTTGGTAGTCTCGATTTCAACCTGACAGTTGGTCGTGCGGCTATTATGTGATGCTTCATATGCTGAACATAGTCTCCGCATCTATTACGGATGGATGGAAGAAGGTAATATTTAAACAACTTGTTAAATTATATATTATAATTTTGAAGATGACTTGCATTGATGTTATTGTTATTATTTGAACGTGTCTAGGCATTTATCGACCAATCGCCTATTGAACAAGATGAGTTAAGAGACTTGAGGATGCGCTTCGCCGAATTCTTCTTCAAGTATGCGGCTGAAAAAGGAATTGCCAACATACTTCCGCACTACTTAGATAAATAGTTTTTTTGTTAGACTTTAGAAACTAATTAATAACATGTATATATATATCCTTAGATAGTTTTGTTTTTTAGACATTGGAACTAAAATTTATTTATATATATACATGGGTTTTGGTTTTAAGTCCCCCACTGTTCAATTTTCCTTTGCAATTCTGTAATGTGTGTGATATTCTGTGTTATTGGGATTGAATGCAGGGATAGTTGAGGGGAGTGATATTTTAAAACTGAATTTTAAAAAAAAAAACTTATTAACGTCAGTTGTATCAAACAACTGACGTTAATAGTATTTTATAAAATATACAGTACTCTATTAACGTCAGTTGTTTATTACAACTGACGTTAAAATTAAACCTTTAACGTCAGTTCTTTAAAACAACTGACGTTAGTTTTAACAAAATCAACGTCCGTTGTATTAAAGAACTGACGTTAATAGTTTTATTTTAACGTCGGTTTTGTTAAGGAACTGACGTTAATAGTGTTATATTTAACGTCAGTTCTCAACTGACGTTAAAATAGTAACTATTAATGTCAGCTGTATTTACGTCAGTCAGTATTCTGACGTAAAAAATCAATTTTAACTGACGTAAAAAGCACTTATTGCACTAGTGATCATTGCTTCTTCATGACACAGTTCCTTCATGGCATGTATTTCCTTCTCTCACAGCTTCTTCATGTTAGTTTATATTTGTTGCATCTACAACAAAAGAGGCAGTGGGGAAAAGATCAATTTGGTGATATTACTAAAAAGACCAGGAGGAGTAATACAAAAAGAAAAAAAAATTGACATGTGGTGTGAGAATGAGGGGTATTAAAGGCATTAAAAGAATAATATCAATGGCATTTATCAATAAACAAAGAGAGAGGCTAAAGTCCAGATTCTATCATTCCTATCCATCAACTATCCATCTTCACTTTCAAACCTGAATCTGCACTCAACTTAGATGCCAAAACAGTTGCAGCAGCTGCCTTTGCGATCGGGTCTGGGTCAAATCTCTGCATAGATCACAATACACAATAATATTAAAGCAATTGCAAACAAATACCATCAAAAGCTGCTTTGCACTAATGCACTTCAAAGCACAGACCTGGTCTTAGCTCAAGATGAAATAAAGGAACTTTGATTTCATAGTCATATGTGATTTCATTCATTTGCCTCCCTAAAGCAAAAGTTTTTAATTTTAGCAGTAACATAATCAACATACTCTCGTCATTGATTCTTCCACAAAATAAAGCACTTGGTTATGAATATAATGCATACAAAATAACAACATAGTTGAAAATTAGGAGTTATGTCATCAAACTCTTATCTACTTTATTAGGAGTTATGCATTATAATACGACGCTTCCGAGACTTGATGGTTTTTAATCTGGCTTTGTTAGGTAAATGAAGATGGAGGGTGAGAGTTAAGAGAGGTTGCTCGTGGTATAGAGTGTTAAGGGGTCTATTTGGTGGAAGGATGTGTGCTCAGTGGAAGGGTTGATGGAGTCATGTGTGAGAAAGGTTGGTAATGGGATGGAAACTTCTTTTTGGAATGATTGTTGGGTTGATGGTGGGCCCTTGTGTGTGAAATTTCCAAGG
Source organism: Sophora flavescens (assembly GCA_030762895.1). Lineage (NCBI taxonomy): Eukaryota > Viridiplantae > Streptophyta > Magnoliopsida > Fabales > Fabaceae > Sophora > Sophora flavescens. The sequence goes on from CM061062.1 coordinate 198,194,574, forward strand.
CTCTTTAATCTTTCTTTTATTAAAGAGGCCAAGGTAGTGGATTTTGGTGAGTGGGGTGGAGGGGAGGTGGGTGTGGTCATGGAAGTGGAGGAGAGATTGTTTTGAGTGGGAGCATGCTTTGGTTAGGGAGTTGTCAGAGGTTGTGGAGGGTGTGGTTTTGAAGGAGGGTGTTGAGGATTGTTGGGAGTGGAGGTTGGAACCTTCTGGTGTGTTCTCTGTGAAATCAGCATACAAGTTCCTGGTAGAGAGTCATCAAAGCACAGACGATGGGTTTCTTTGCAGGGTGTGGAACAAGTTGGTGCCTCTTAAATTACTGCTTTTGTTTGGAGACTTGCACAAAATAGGATACCTTCTAAAGACAATTTGTTTAACAGAGGCATATTGTAGAGTTCAATGGTTTATTGTGAAGGATGTGCACAGGATGTTGAGACTGCAAATTACTTGTTTTTTGAATGTTGTTTCTTCTCGGCAGTTTGGCAGGAGTGCTTACACTGGCTCGGTATTTCTGCAGTTTTAATGAATAGCTGTCAACATCACTTTACACAGTTTCAGGGGCTAGAAATTAATATAGGAATAAAAAAGGACTTTTGGCAGGTTATTTGGTTTGCTGTAGTATGGAGTATTTGGCATGCTAGGAATCAACTCATATTTAAATCAGAGAGAAGGACAATAGGAGCAATTATGGAAACAGTCAAATTATCATCTTGGTAGTGGTTAAGAGCAAGACACAAAGGCTTTGGGTACTCAATCTCAGATTGGTTTTCAAATCCTTTAGTTTGTTTATCTATATGTAAGTCCCAAGGTTGGTGGAGAGATTGTCGCTGTTTTGTAGTGGTTGGAATCCATTCTTATGATGTATGTTGCGGGTTCTGAGTGATTTTTAGGATTATTCTATAGCACTTTTTTTGTTTTGTTTTCCTTTGTTGATGGGAGTGGGGTGGGTCTTTGTGGCCGTGATTCTTTTGGTTTTGGTTGTTGGTTTTGTTTTCGTTGGTGGTTTTGTTGTATGAGTTTGGATACCCCATGTATCTATTTTATAAATTTCTTTGCCTTTCAAAAAAAAAAATGTCATCAAACTTTGATAGATGTTTGAAAAGTTAAATAATGCAATGTCAGTTTATCACCAATGTATCTTCTGTGACATCCTCTACCCCGCATGTATTATAAAGCTTTAAATATAATAGGATAAAGATATAATATCATGCATCATCATTTAATTGAAATAAAAGGTCCATGGGTAGAAAGGTCTTACATGAACATCAACAACAACACAGAAATAAAACATAAGTTTTGGGTAAAATAAAAACATAAAGACGTAAAGCAATAACATATCACCAAACCCCGATATCACATTTAGAGCTGGTATAAAAAGGTCTCAGAATAAATCAACGGAATACAAACCACTAAACTAAACAACTAAAACTGATAAAGCTAAACATCCAACTAAGTCGTGGCTCCTCGGAGTCACTCCTGAATAGGCTGTTCACCGTCCTCTGCAAAATGCCAATCAGGCCAAACAAACAACAGAAAGAGAGGAGTAAGAAAACATATAATCACAACGGCATGGGAATAGGAAGCAAGATGGTCATACATCATGGTGTAGCATTATAACAACATACAAGAGACAGATATCATCATCATGTAATTATATCAACATATTCATCAACCAACATATGCTATATATGTGGTGCAATGCAACACTACTCCGCTACTCCATCGATGCATGTGGATCCAACTAACTCAGAATGTCAACTTCGGAGTTACATCTCCGTATTGGCCATATCAGCACCAACACCGGCAGTTCACCAACCAGTGAACACCATGGATAGCAGCGTAGCATAACTGGATACGCACCTCGGGGGCGCACAGTTCGCCAAACCATGGGTGAACCACCCGAGACTTTGGTCAGATCATCATAACAGGATGACCTCCCCCATGTCAAACATCCCCCTCAACATCAACTCCAATGCTCTATGCAAATGGCACAACAACAAACAAGGCAACCACCTCCTTTGCTTGGGCCTAAAAGCACCCAAGACTTATCACCAACATCAATCATCAACACATTAGACCCAAACCATGGGGTCAAGGCCCCCTTGGCCAAAAAGCACCAAGGTCCAACTTAACAACACCTCGACATAAAGCATCGAGACCACTTTGGTCAAAAAGCACCAAAGCCCAACAACGTGCAGTAACCTGTTAGGCACCGACTTAACCAACTCATCTTTATAATCCTCTTAGTTAATAGTTAACCAAGTTATCTAAGTTCCATTATTCGGTTATTATATTGTTACATCACTACTGGGGATAATTGGGGTCAAAACCCCTTAATTTCCTTTAATTCGGTTTCTGATCAGGAGGGGAAGCACGGACGAGCTTGTCCCCAGCACGGTCGTGCTTCCACTTAAGTGGAGCACGGGCATTCTCTCTATTAGGCACGGTCGTGCCCATACAACACGGTCGTGCTCCTCTGTTGTACGAACATTTTCCAGAATTCAAACTGGGAGCACGGGCGTGCTCCCTGTTCTGTACGGTCGTGCTCAATGCACGAAAATACTGTTCTGGGCAGGAAACAGAGCCTAGTTCTTGGGCAAAAACTCTCTAAACACTCTCAAATCAGAACCTAGGGTCCTTGGACTAATCCATTGGCACCAAAACTTGCCTTCCGCTAACAATTCATACTCAGTTAAAAACCTTAAGTAATTAATCCTTAATTACTATATCAATTATGGGTCCTAAATTAACCAATTAGGGCCTTTATCAACGTGTTACCTTAATCAACATAAATCAGCCAAACAATCATGATATCCACAACATCAACCAACATATTCATGGTATAATATCAACCAACTCAGCCAACATAACCACATTATAACATTACAACATTATAATAAAAAAAATAGATATAGCCAATCTCAACACGAACCTATTCAACATAGCAGTATAACCAATAAGACATATGAACAGTTCATCATAATATCAATGACAGTAAGCAACATACTCAAGACATGACATTTATCATATCACAACATAAAGGGGTCATGGGAACCCCACATCTTACGTTACCCCCTTGCCTGGAGATTATACTATCCTTCTCCCCATACCTGGGATGAAGGTTTCCACTTGCAAAGCACCAAACGGCAACCGGTTACGTTCCTTTACACGGCTCAACAACCTCCAAGCCTTGGCCAAACCAAAAATGGTAACCAATTAGCTCCCAAATTAAGAACAAGAAAAAGGAAACTAAAAAGGAATAACTTTTACCTTTTCTAGGATGAGCCCACACACCAACAAGGCTTCCCAGAGAGTCTCCAACCACTAACAAGGTAAGGTTTTAGATAAAATAGGGAAGAAAATGAAATGTAGGGTGGTTTCTAGGTTAAAAATAGGGTTCCAAAGTGAACCCTCGGTTATTGTGCCTATTTATAGGCTGTCACCTCGAAGCACGGTCGTGCTCCTCAGTAAGCACGGTCGTGCTGGACTTAGCGTCAGCGAGACGCGGTCCGCACAGTGAGCATGGGCGTGCTCAACTTAAACTTGGCAACGCGCCCCTGACTTTAAGCATAGGTGTGCTGGCTAATGAGCACGGGCGTGCTCATGTACCAGAAAGTGACTTTTAAGCCAAAAACCCCACTAGGCCCTTAGCCAACAATTCTAACTTAAACCAACGGCTTAAACAATCAAACAAGCACGTATAAAAGCACTTAACGAAAAACGGGGTGTTGCAATTCTTGCATGCATGAGAAGTAAGAATAGGTTTATTGGTAGGTGTGGAAACAATCAGATCAAACTCAAGAAAGGTAACAGGTAAATTTAAACTCTTGACCCTATCATGTGATATAAACGAGTGAGTAGCACCCGAGTCATACAAAACAGTCAAAGGTTTCCCATCAATTAAGCACATACCTTGAATCAAGTCGTCGGACTCAGCTCCACTAAGAGTGAAGACTCCTCCAATGGTCTTCAGTCGGTTGGCCTGAGACTGTTGACTTTTGCTGGCACTTGGGGGTTCTGGCTTCGATGCTCCACAATTTCGACTGATGTGGCCAGACTTGCCGCACTTGAAGCAGATGACACTCGGTTCCTTGCACTGGATTGTGAAGTGATCTGGTGCGCCGCACTTGCCGCACATCTTGGGCCTAGGGGCATAAGAATTCCCACTTCTGGACTTTCCATAAGAAAACTTCGGCTTTCCCCCACTTCGTTTGAAATCCCGGTCAACTAGAGCGTAACGCTACTTGCCCTTGTCCTTATCCTTATGCTCAATCATCTTTCAACCCTGGCTGTATAAATTCATGAAGCTGGCGACTCTAGACTTGTAGGCATCTTCAAAGATCCTACACTTGTTCACTAAGGTTGGAAAGACTCTGATTTCTTGATAGCTGATCGCCTGCTTAATCTCTGGATGAAGGCCATCCTCAAACTTCACACACTTTGACCGGTCATCCACCATGACCTGGTAGGGCGTGTAGTACCTAGCCAACTCTTCGAACTTTGCCGCATATTCGCCTACTAACAGGTTTTCTTGCTTCAGTGCCAAGAATTCTATCTCCGTTTTATCACGCAGATCTGTAGGAAAGTACTTCTCCATAAACCTATCTCTGAACACAGCCCAGGTGACTGTTGTACCCTCAACCACCAACCTCTGACGGAAGTTCTCCCACCAGTTCTCAGCCTCATCAGTGAGCATAAACGTGGCGAAGATAACTCGCTGCTGGTCATTGTAGTCCATAGCCCAAAAGATCTTCTCGATCTCCCTCATCCACAACAAAGCTCCCTCGGGGTCATAAGCCCCTCTGAAGGATGGAGGATTGTTCCACTGAAACCTGTCGAGACCCTGAAACTCTGTCGGTCCTCCCTGATTCTTGTTCTGAGCCAGGCCAATGGCATTAGCGAGCAGTGCCAAAGCATTGGCGATAGCTTGATTGTTCCTACCTCTTCCAGCCATTGATGGCTGCATTTAACCGAATCAACAGTTAAATACAGGAAATCAAGCAGGAAGGACTAACGGATCTTAATACTAAAGCATCATTATCTATAAAAGTATAGACAATTCAAACAAGAGCTCATAACAGACTCATAACAGACTCATACCACGTCCGAACAAGGTCGAATTGCTCTGATACCACTAAATGTGACACCCTCTACCCGGCATGTATTATAAAGCTTTAAATATAACTATAATATCATGCATCATCATTTAATTGAAATGGAAGGTCCATGGGTAGAAAGGTCTCATATGAACATCAACAACAACATGGAAATAAAACATAAGTTTTGGGTAAAATAAAAACATAAAGATCTAAAGCAATAACATATCACCCAACACCGATGCCACATTCAGAGCTGGTATAAAAAGGTTACGGAATAAATCAACGGAATACAAACCACTAAACTAAACAACTAAAACTGATAAAGCTAAACATCCAACTAAGTTGTGGCACCTCGGAGTCACTCCTCAACAGGCTGCTCACCGTCCTCTGCAAAATGCCATTCAGGCCAAACAAACAACAGAAAGAGGGGAGTAAGAAAACATATAATCACAACGGCATGGGAATAGGAAGCAAGATGGTCATACATCATGGTGTAGCATTATAACAACATACAAGAGACAGATATCATCATCATGTAATTATATCAACATATTCATCAACCAACATATGCTATGCGATGCAATGCAACACTATTCCGCTACTCCATCAATGCATGTGGATCCAACTAACTCAGGATGTCAACTTCGGAGTTACATATTCGTATTTGACATATCAGTACCAACACCGACAATTCACCAACCAGTGAACCTCATGGATAACCGCGTATCATAACTGGATACGCACCTCGGGGGCGCACGGTTCACCAAACCATGGGTGAACCACCCGAGACTTGGGCCATATCATCATAACAGGACGACCTCCCCTATGTTAAACATCCCCCTCAAAATCAACTCCAATAATGCTCGATGCAAATGGCACAACAACAAACAAGGCAACCACCTCCTTTGCATGGGCCTAAAAGCACCCAAGACTTATCACCAACACCAATCATCAACACCTTAGACCCAAACCATGGGGTCAAGGCCCCCTTGGCCAAAAAGCACCAAGGTCCAACTTAACAACACCTCGACCATAAAGCATCGAGACCACTTTGGTCAAAAAGCACCAAAGCCCAACAACGTGCAGTAACCTGTTAGGCACCGACTTAACCAACTCGTCTTTATAATCCTCTTAGTTAATCATTAACCAAGTTATCTAAGTTCCATTATTCGGTTATTACATTGTTACATCACTATTAGGGATAATTGGGGTCAAAACCCCTTAATTTCCTTTAATTCGGTTTCTGATCAGGAGGGGAAGCACGGGCGTGCTTGTCCACAGCACGGTCGTGCTTCCACTTAAGTGGAGCATGGGTGTGCTCTCTATTAGGCACGGTCGTGCTCATGCAGCACGGTCGTGCTCCTCTGTTGCACGTCCATTTTCCAGAATTCAAACTGGGAGCACGGGCGTGCTCCCTGTTCAGCACGGTCGTGCTCAATGCACGACATTACTATTCTGGGCGGGAAACGGAGCCTAGTTCTTGGGCAAAAAATCTCTAAACACTCTAAATCCATTAACAATTCATAATTAGTTTACAACCTTAAGTAATTAATCCTTAATTGCTATATCAATTAGGGGTCCTAAATTAACCAATTAAGGCCTTTATCAACGTGTTACCTTAATCAACATAAATCAGCCAAACAGTCATGATATCCACAGCATCAACCAACATATTCATGGTATAATATCAACCAAATCAGCCAACATAACCACATTATAACATTACAACATTATAATAAAAAAATAGATATAGCCAATCTCAACACGAACCTATTCAACATAGCAGTATAACCAATAAGACATATGAACAGTTCATCATAATATCAATGACAGTAAGCAACATACTCAAGACATGACATTTATCATATAACAACATAAAGGGGTTATGGGAACCCCACATCTTACGTTACCCCCTTGCCTGGAGATTATACTATCCTTCTCCCCATACCTGGGATGAAGGTTTCCACTTGCAAAGCACCAAATGGCAACCGGTTACGTTCCTTTACACAGCTCAACAACCTCCCAGCCTTGGCCAAACCAAAAATGGTAACCAATTAGCTCCCAAATTAAGAACAAGAAAAAGGAAACTAAAAAGGAATAACTTTTACCTTTTCTAGGATGAGCCCACACACCAACAAGGCTTCCCAGAGAGTCTCCAACCACCAACAAGGTAAGGTTTCAGAGAAAATAGGGAAGAAAACGAAATGTAGGGTGGCTGCTAGGTTAAAAATAGGGTTCCAAAGTGAACTCTCGGTTACTGTGCCTATTTATAGGATGACACCTCGAAGCACGGTCGTGCTCCTCAATAAGCACGGTCGTACTGGACTTAGCGTCAGCGAGATGCAGTCCGCACTGTGAGCACGGGCGTGCTCACTATTGAGCATGGGTGTGCTCAACTTAAACTTGGCAACGCGCGCCTGACTTTAAGCACGGGCGTGCTGGCTAATGACACTACAACAGAAATGACTTTAGATAGCGTTTCCGGATGCCTTTTAATAGCGTTTGTAACCGTTATCTATGCCACCGCTATTAAAACTCGTTAGCAAAGATAGCATTTAGGAAGTGCTATTAAAAGGTAACTTTAGATAGCGTTTGTACACGGAAACGCTATCTAAAGTCTTCCTTTAGATAGCATTTGTTAAAACAAACGCTATCTAAAGGCAGACTTTAGATAGCGTTTGTATTAACAAACGCTATCTATTCCCCCTTTTTTTTTTAAATTTTACATATTTCTTAACTTTACCTCCATTCTTGCATATTGTTTATAAAAACAGAAGGTGTAAATTACACATGAGGACCAACAACATTAGGAGTTTCCAAATGGTTACTAGGGGTAGCTGAAAGTCCTACTGGTCTTAGTATTGCGAGTTCATTGCTGGTAGAAGTTCCACTAATTGAACTACATCACCAAAAAAACCACAATTGTTGCAGTCAATACAAATGTTCCCTTACTTCCACTATACTTCTGAAGTAAATATGTATGCAAAAAGATGCATAAAATTAGGGAGAAAAAAATAAGGAGCCAAGTATATAAGGGAATCCGCAAACTTCATATATTTCAGCCACACTGATCATATACAGATTATAGAAGCAACTGATTCATAATATTAAAGCTTCCGAGTTTCAACATCATCCAAAACAAAGGAAAATGAGCTTAGAGTGTATACATCGATGGCGGAATTAAATAAGAGGAATGCAAGTAACAAATATATATAGTGGAGCACATAATTAATATTGTGCCCCTCCCATATCATTCATGTCTATCATCAACACCTAATTACCTCAAAATAAAAAATTGAAAGAAGATGTTGGCTAGATTGTGATATTGTGATATCCACTACATTGTGACCAAATCCAAATCTAACAGGAGTCTGATTTCTAATATTGTAAAGTGACACCGAAAAACCTAGAAGTCTGAAACAAGGACTTGGCCCCCTCAACTATTTTTCTGGCACCATAAAGATTAAGGTACTTGAGCTTAACCTCTAAAGCCTAAACAGCCAATGCACCCTTCTTCTGACTAAAGGCAAAGAATCAAAGTAGTAATTGCAAAAATATTATTCAATGCACCACTTAAACTTTAATATCATTACTCATTACTCAAACCATGGCTTTCCAGCAATTCCACTTTTAGATGAAGTACTAAATGCAAATGGACAACTAGGCAAAGAGTCAAGGATAAAAGGATGCTCAACACTCAAGCCATTTAATGCATAAAACTTCATTGTGATAAATTCCTGCACATAGCTCCAATCCTATTCTTGGATCATTTCAAATTAATTTCATCCTTGCCTACACTTATCATATAACCCAACTCTTCCAAGTTCCACCAAACAAGAAGAAGATTAAACACCAGAAACAATCTAGTAAAAGTATATCTAACTAAAGATAATAGCATCTAATAAGTTTCTTAGAAGCACATACAAATAAACAAAAAGGCCCTAACCTTGCTATGCTTACAAGAAAACCGTCAGAAACATACTGAACAGGTACACAAGTCAGTAACATGAAATTCAAATGGTTGACAAGGCTCTCAGCTAGAAAGGAGGAGGAAGGCGAGGTGGAGGTGCCCAGAAAACATCATGTGACATTTGACCATTGTGTACCAAATTTGGAGGCAAATTATACATTGGCATTGAAACTTGTTGATCACCCAAACCTTGAGAAACTGTAGTTACATCTGAATTCACTCCTGATTGCTTTCTTTGTTGTTCTTTCTTTCTGCTTCTTTGTTGTTGCTGCACTTGCATCTCCTCCTCAGCTTGTTCATCCTCCAATGGCAACCTCTCATAAGTAGCATTAGCAAAAGTAGCAGCAATCATCATCACCCAAAGCCATACACCACCTGCCAATGAGTTATGATTAACTAAACTAAATTAAATGTCAGACAGAGTAACTAAATAAGATGGATCTAGAGGTGATGCTACCAAAATGATTCCTTCATAGACTTCATATCAAAGAGCAAAATACTTTATCCTCGACCATTAGTCTATTAACAACACAAAATGTTGATGTGGATCTCTAGTTAGAAATCTAAAGCATTATTCAGATACCAATGAGTATTGCTGCAACTACTGTGATCAATTTGAAATAATCAAATAAACTTTTCAACAATATAGCGACACCAATCTTCCTTGACTTCAGATAGTTAAGCAGTGGAGTATGTGGAGCATTTGAAGTCAGGGAAGTACTGCGACATAAAAATTAAATAAATTAAGTTACAATTGTTAAAACATTTGAACAGTCACAGTTAAAAGCTAAGTAAACAACAAACCGCCATTGGTATTTTAACTTGGTTCTGCAAGATAGTTTCCTTCATGAAACGCATGACATAGTACCCACAATATGTACTGTTGGGTTGTCTTGGGCACTATAAAAAATAAAATAGTAAATCAATATAGTTTTTTTTTTATCTAATTGCGCATTAAGTTTTTGCAAATATACCTCTATCTGAATCCATTTAATGTTGGTTGCCTTGAAACGCGGCACCTTAGCTCCGATATTTGCGCGATAAACTTGCAAAGCACTAATCACAAAATCAAACAGACTTCATTAAGAAACATATTTTCAATCATCACAAACACACGCATGCTTTTTTTTATTTTGAACCACAACAGCCACAACCCAGTATATGTCAATTCAACACAGTTATTCTAATGTCAAAAATCAAAAGCACATTAGGACCATGACAACTTGCAACATGTATCTACCATGGAAGCCATTCGACAGAATCATAGAAAATCAGAAATATAAAAGCATGCTTACTTATTGAACAGATTCTTTAATTCTAGGCGATTCCTAGGATCAACATTCAAGGAATCCAGATAGTAAATAATCTCTTCAACAATATTTAACGCGCACAACACCCAATGATTCCTACAAAAATGTTGAGATAACAAATCCTAAGCACCTCCACTTTTATATAATTCATTATTGTGAATTAAGTCCTATAGGATAAGTGACTCACCCAACATTGTACGGCACTAAAAACAAGGGCTGATATTCTCTTTCTGTAGTTGCAAACCGGTAAGCTATATACGTTATCTGTGAATCCCTCACGAAGTAGCCGTATGTATTTGTTTGGTGTGGGGACAAGAACAGAAACCTCCTCGTTCTTTCCTTTGGAAGCAACAATTCTTCATACAAATACCTTCAATTAAAATATAAAAATGGATTACACCAATGACATCAATATTTAAATGGAAAGACTAAAAGATTTTTGTACACTTTAAGCCTGATTTAGTACCTGATATATACGGAAATAACGGAGGCAGATACCCATTCATGATTTACAATTTCTCTGATATTTTCAGTATTGATCATATCAATGATATGCTGACCAAAAATATTTTGTTCTATCTCTATGTCCAATTGGTCATCATTTTTCATATTCTTTCGTTCATGTATTTTAAGAAAATTGAAATATTCCAGAGAAATGTTAGTTGAACCAGCTGTAAGAGGGTTGGCCTCAGAGTTGCCTCCTTTATTTTCTGGGGTTGTAATTGACTCCTTTGTATATTCAGACACTCTGCCTTTGCCTTTAGATTTTGCAGGTGCCTGGAAATTTTGCATTTCAATATGCCAGTTAGTGATCAACTAATGTAATAAATATACGCCGTATATGAAAAGGTTGAAAAATGCAATTACATACCATATTAATTACAACCACGAGATCAATTGGCCATGCCACATAAGTACCTATTGCATCTCTTACTGTCATTACATCTGCACCATCGATAGGTACCGGCAATGGCGCATCCCCCTCAGTTGCAACATCAACTCCAACTTTCACATGGTTAAGGGGTATTGGTCCAGTGTGCAGTGTAACACCCGGCTCATTGTATACTTTACCCATACCAACCATACGATAGTTTGGGGTTGATAAATACAGCTGACATGAGTTGACGCCCTAATCCAATGATAGATGAATAAGCTATGAATTAAGGCATCCAATTGAATGTATTTAACTGCGAATGCAATACTAGTAAAAAAAAAGGCATGCATTACCTCTCGAAGCTTGATGGCAGATGGTAGAGTGCAACTATCTTTGACGCTTGCTGGGGCTGTGAAATTAGCCCGCCTCTCCTCATCCTCCTTTTTTTTCAGCTTATCTTCCAAAATGTTCAATCTTTCTGAGAGTTGAGACACCAATGTCTCCCACCTTTTCGTTTCAGAGTTATGTTTTGCACGACCTTCAGGTGGGAAGTAGTCTTTTTGAGAGACGCCAAAACCCACACCCCTAACACGACCAGGGTTCTCTGGCACACCTAGGGCTTTAGCAAGAATATCCTGGCGACCAAAATCTTGAATATCTCCCTCTATTGCAGACTGTGACAGTTCCTCCTGACACATAGTTATTGGTGAAATGCAAATGTTAAAATTATTATATATTGTCATAAGAAAATAACAAATGAAAATGTAAACATTAGTCTACTAACAAATTTATTCCACACGTTCTGCGTATTTTTGTTGTCAATTACACCCGCCTTGTTCTCACGGGCTTTCCTCCACACAATATGGCGTTTAATTTTCTTAACTTCTGGCCCCGCCTCCTGTATCTGTATATTGAGATAATATATATTAACCAAACAGTTTAAAAGTCATATTTACCACACATGCAGTTAAATATATATATATATATATATATACATACCAATTCATCCTCAATGTCAGCATACCCCTTACGTGATGTTTTGTAAGGGCATGCAGGATCTAACGCTCTGTTGCGATTTTCATTGCTTAATTTCTATTCAGACACATATAAGTAATATTAATACATGGTTAATGTCATATGTAGGTATACATATAATTATAAGGACTAACGTGATATTAAACATACCAGGAATCGTGCATCTCCTGTGCGTATTGCTATAAAATCTATCCACTCATCCCTTGCTATGTGTGGATATTGTGATGGAGGTTCCTCTATGATACTCCCGTTAGCATCTCTTAGAAATTTTTTTGTCAATCTAGTTCTGAATGCCCTATGTAGGTTACCAGCTTCCTGAAGTACAAATTTTTTCCGAGATTCATCAACATTAAAAGACATCTGCAAAACAATATAAACAACGTGTCAAAGTAAGTATGTTTACATAGTTTACAATATAATTCATAAATTTTAACAATTACCTGCACATCAGCCCATATGTTCTCTTTGAAAGCATCCAAAGCTTCATCCTTCCAATTAGAACAAATAATTGGGACCGTTTGCCGAACAACGGCCCCAATGTAACTCTTCAATATTTTTCCATTAGCACGAATTGGTTGGTCCAAATAATTCCATTCAACCTAATAAAAATAATAAAGTAATTAAATCTAGATATCAAACAACATTATGAAATCCTTAGATTAGTAAGTAAATTACCTCAAATTTTTGTCCTTTACTCCTAGCGCGGATGACAGCCTTCATAACAGTTGGCCCACGTTGCGTCACTTTGGCAGCACTAGAATTACTTGAAGATGCCATTTACCTACAAAAATATTAGACACAAGTAAAACATCAATGGACATTAATATAATATTAATTGATGCAAAATATAAAACAACAATTGATAACAAAATCAACACTAGCATTACCGGAAGATGCTAACTATAATATAAAAGGATCAGAAAGTTCATTTAAACACAAACACTACATACATGTTTAAGTCAACCTTTTTCTTTTCTTCATTGGATTGAGATTTGTTTGTCCTTTATTAGTACGAAATGGTGGATTGACCAAAAGCCCCTCATCATGATCATCTCTCATATACATACCATCATCCCTAGTTGGATCAATCTCAAGTGATTGTAATGTCCCGACGAAAGGATCATCTTCAATATCAACATCTCCATGGTCTTGATCATCAATCTTAGTAATTATTTTGTTAGTCAAAAGAACAATGGACCTTTTCATATCAGCTGGATCAGTGACATAGAACACTTGTTGAGCTTGAGATGCTAATATAAAAGGCTCATCTTTATACCCCACCCTATTAAGATCCACCTGCATGAACCCTGACTCATCAATCTGAACACCGTTATTATTGTCAACCCACTTACAACCAAACACACCAACCTTAAACTTTGTGTAATCCAACTCCCATATGCGTTCAATGACGCCGAAGTATGACATATTTGCATATATCGGGTTTCTGTCTTTGGCACTTGAGATATGCATCGACTGAGCTACAAGAGTCACACCACTGTTTTGGATTGTACTCCGACCATCTTGTTCTTTTGTATAGAATGTGTACCCATTAATTTGATAACCGTGGTAAGAGAAGACATGCAAACTTGGACCTTTGGATAACCATCTCAATCTATTTGAAACTGAAGTAGCATTTTCAGTCAACTCTGCAAAAATGTGATCTCTTAGCCACATTATAAAACAACGATTGTGTTCTCTAGTTAGCCAATTTTGATTCTTATTTGGATACAAACTCTTAAGCATGTCCTTGTGTTTTTAAACATATGGCTCAACCTCATCGGCATTGTGCAGAACATATAAGTGTGCTTGCTCCCATTCTGTCCTTGATATAGTCACTATTTCAGTTCCAGTAATTCCTTGACGCATCATTCTCCATGTGTGACGAGACTTTGGCAGCCCTATAGAATCAGCATTGGATAGGTATTCGGTACAGAATTCAACATCTTCTTCGACAATATACCGTTCAACAATACAACCTTCTGGTCGTGATCGGTTTTTCACATACCCTTTTAATATCTTCATATAACGCTCAATCGGGTACATCCATCTCATATAAGCTGGCCCACACAGTTGTGTCTCTCTAACAAGGTGAATGGTTAGATGAACCATTATGTCAAAGAATGAAGGTGGAAAGTACATCTCAAGCTCGCATAAAGTCACAACAATTTCTCTTTGCAATGATGGAAACTTCCCAGGGTCAATCACTTTGCTGCAAATTGCCTTGAAGAAGAAACAGAGTTTAGTTAAGGCCCCCCGCACTTTGTTAGGTAAAATAGACCGTATACCAATGGGTATCAACTGCTCCATGAGAACATGACAATCGTGGGACTTTAGACCTTTTAACTTGAGATCTTTCATCGATACGAGGTTCCTATTGTTTGAAGAGTACCCTTCCGGAACCTTAACTCCGTCAAGAAACTTACAAAAAACAGTTTTTTCTTTTCTAGATAGAGTGTAAGAAGCCGGAGGAAGATATGTACTTTTACCCTTCTTCGTCGGTCCCAATTCTCTTCTTATTCCCATACTAACCAAGTCCAACCTTGCATTGATGCCATCTTTAGTCTTCCCTGGCACATTGAGTAACGTACCAATGACACTATCACAGATATTTTTTTCAACGTGCATCACATAGAGGAAATGTCTTACATATAATGATTTCCAATATGGCAACTCAAAGAAAATCGACCTTTTCTTCCATCCTCTTGTGACAATATCTCTCGCAAAAGGTTTACCGAATTGGATATTCAAATCCTTTACCTTTTCAAAAAGTTGATCACCCGTCAACGGTGAAGGAGCTCTACCTTCTTCCGAGTTCCCATTGAACGCCTTTCTCCACCACCGGTAATGATGACTTGGATGCACAAATCTACGATGCCCAAGAAAGACATTCTTCTTACAATGTTCTAACCGCATCCAATCCGTACCCTCTTCACATATAGGGCATGCACACTGACCCTTGATGCTATATCCTGACAGATTACCATAGGCTGGAAAATCATTAATTGTGCCAAACAACATAGCTCTCAAATTGAAACTTTCTTCCTTATACCCATCATACACCTCCACACCTGTCTCCCACAGTTGTTTCAAGTCTTCAATCAAAGGAGTCAAATAGACGTCTATATCATTTCCTGGTTGTTTGGGCCCAGAAATTAACATAGATAACATAATAAATTTGCTCTTCATGCATAGCCATGGGGATAGGTTATAAATCACCAAAATCACAGGCCATGTACTGTGAGAGCTACTTTGAACACCATGCGGGTTAAATCCGTCAGTAGCCAATGCACGTCGTAGGTTTCTTGATTCTTGCCCAAAATCAGGATAATCATGATCAAATTTCTTCCATTGAGGAGAATCTGCCGGGTGCCGCAGCTTGCCATCTTTGATCCTTTCATCCTCATGCCATGTCAAGTGCTTTGAATCTTCTGAACTACGGTACATGTGCCTAAATCTGGGTATTATGGGAAAATACCACACAACCTTCTCTGGATCTGATTCTTTCTTCTTATATCATGAGGCATTACATTTAGGACACATCTTTAATGATGCATATTCATTCCGAAATAAAATGCAATCGTTAGGACAAGCATGTATCCTCTCGTAGCTCATGCCAATAGAGCGTAACATTTGTTTAGCCTCATATGTCCGACTAGGAAGCACATTATCCTCCGGCAACATGTCTTTCAATAGTGTGAGTAAGTCCGTAAAGATCTTATCAGTCCATCCGTTGCCCGATTTCAAGTTATACAACTTTAACATCACCGACAATCTTGTGAATTTAGTACAACCATCATACAATGGTTGCTCTGCATCACTTACCAACCTCTCAAACATTTGAGGACAATCCCGAAGATCCTCTTCAACAGCATTTGCAATGTCTTCAAAACGATCGCCCTCATAAGTATTTGTGTCGGTATCGTATGATGAATATCTCACACGATTCCTCATTTCACTAGACTCAGCTCTTGTCTCACCATGTTTTGTCCAACATGAATAACTTTGATCGATTCCATTACATACTAAATGTTCTTCCAAATCGGCTTCACTATCTCGCCTTGCATAACAACAATCTAAACAAGGACATATGATTGTACTAGGGTTTTCCGCATGCCGAACTGCAAACCTAATGAACTCTTTCACCCCATCCTCATACTCCTTCGTTAAACGATTGGCAGACATCCATTTCCGATCCATGCTTTCCCGATCTACAAAAATATTTATTAAACATATTTACTATGAGTTTGGAGTGGTTGATGCCTACATGCAATGTATACAGATTAAAGGAATGAAAACTGTTACTGGTTTTCCGCATGGCAAATTGAGTGTGGACAGGGGCTGTGTATTAGTGGGGAAGCATCAAAAGGGATAGATGGGAAAGAGGGGGGGCTATTCAGTTGGGTAAAGGAAAGGATCAGTGTAGCAGTTTCAGGTCCCTTGAAGAAAAACAAAACTTCAAGCATTCAAGGAAAGGTTATTTATCTTTAAAAGGTTGGTACTCTTAATACTCATATAGGTTTTTCATTGCCGATTATTCTTTATAACAAAAGATATTTGATATCATATTGCATATAACCAAAGTATAGACAAGCATATGGCATAGACTAAAAAGATATAAGAAAGAAGAGAATTATAATAAACATAGTAAGTCTGCAAGAGAACTGAATGGTTCTCAACTTACATAAATTAAACTGCAATGCAAAAACAACTAAAATATTCAGCTAAAGAGGAACCGCCTAAACAAGGCACTGTGTTAGGACAGTGAACAATTCCAGTTTTAGGATTGGAAAACACAAAATATGGCTGGATGATAAACACACTGACACTAAGAATCTGAGACAACTTGTTAGAGTATGGTGTACTATGCACGCCACTCACATCATGTTAGGTAACTTAGATCCTTGCTGACTACGCAAGATGGTTACAGACCGTTAAGGGTTTGTTAGAAGTGACAATGTAAGTAATGTGACTTCACCAAAGGTATCACATTTTTCAACTTACAATATTCGATTCAATATCAGTTCTAGAGAACTCTCTCTCTCTCTTCTATTGTCTCACTTTGGATTTGGATTCTCTCCTTTTTCCTCTCACGTTAGAGACAAACACAAAAACAAATTTCCTTGTGTATAGGATCCACTAAAACTTGCTTTTTGTCTTTCTTGCTCATAATATGAGAGAAAAAGGAGAGAGCAAAAAGAGAGGATCCTAATCCTCTCACTTCTCAGTTCATAATACAACTAAAGAAACCAAACTAGGGAACTGAGATTATTGCTTCTATTTCTGCAGTTCTAGTAGCACCATGTCATTTAGGGTGGACCTGCCAAAATTAATACCTGGTTGAAATCTCACCTTCGAACAATTGAAACACCACACAATTTCTTGCAGAAATCAACACCAGTATAGACAGACCCTGCAATATAAATCTCATTTCAGTTAATTAGTGCTGCCAAACTAAACCTCCATTGATGTACTACTATTGCCTCTTTACCTCACATGTTGCAGTTCACAAAGCACAACTCTTGTTCTCAAAACAAGAGAAGCAATTATGATGAACATAAAAACTGACAGGACACAAAGACAGATGATTACCTGTTGGAGTAACCACTTGCTTTTCAGTGAATGGCAGATGACCTAGACCATGCTCAACAACCTAAAAACAACTAAGGCAGTTATGTTATGATGATGATGATGAGGTGAACAACCAAGACAAGCCAATCATAGAAGCTTTACTGGCGAAATATGATGAGAGGAAGTTGAGGGAAAATTTCTTAGTTGGCCTTGTAATGTTGGATAGATTATTGCAGTGTTAGTCATCTTCATGTTGTTGGGATGTAGCAAATGTTGTATGAGTTTGGTGGTTAATTAACATTCAGGGGTTATGCAGTGGGTTTGTTTTAGTCTAACATTCACTTGTTTCATCAATACCTGTTATCTTAAATTTTATTGAACCAGAAATAGATGCGATGAAGCAAACTAGTATATACAACTTTGACACATATATGATTTTGAAACTGAATTTTAACCTGTTATGGTGTGTTCTGAATCAAACACTGATATCAAAGCTTGAAAAAACCCCTGATAAAAACAGTGTTTTGAACACTGATATGAACAATCAAAACCTAATAAAAACACAAATAAGAACACATAAATTGAATACTCCACAACTGATATATTCATGTCTTTACACTATTGGAAATTCATCATTGCCTAGGAAACTCACGCCACCCTTGTTATCCCTTCCTTTAGGTCATGTTGATGTCTCTGTTGGAAAAGTTGAACTGAATGGTCCTCCGAAAAGCACCAGCTCCATTTCTTCACTAGAGACAATCACCGTGATTGCCACCACTGACGCGGCAAACAACAGAAATCTGAAGGTAACATCAAATAGTAAGTTATCCACGCCGGCCAGAGTAGGTGGTATTTTCAAGTTGCTCATTACCTCTCATTGTTACCAAACTCGGACCAAGAACTCTCAGACCCAAGAACTACATTCATTTTCGTTCGCAATAGGGGAGAGGGACATAGAGAGCATACCTTGGTCGTAGGTGGTGTGGTGATGAGTGGCGGAGCAATGGGGGCGTGAGAGGGAGTCTGAGGCGTGAGAGCAACAGTGAGAGGGAGAAGGCGTGAGAGGGGACGAGCTCTGCAGAGATGGCAACCCTAGACTTGAACTGATGAGGTCAGTGGTACACAGAAACTGGGAATTGAAGGATGAAAGGATACGCGCGCGCGGGTATATCACCTAAGATAGCGTTTCCATGTGGAACCGCTATCTTTTCCTGTAGTGACACTTTTAATAGCGGTTCCTTAAGGAAACGCTATCTTAGGGGATACCTAAGATAGCGTTTTCTAAAGGAAACGCTATTAAAAGTCCCCCCATCACTTTTAATAGCATTTCCACACGGAAATGCTATAAAAGGTGCATTATTAAAAGTCTAATCTGTTGTAGTGTGAGCACGAGCGTGCTTATGTACCAGAAAATGACTTTTAAGCCAAAAATCCCATTAGACCCTTAGCCAACAATCCTAACTCAAACCAATCGCTTAAACAATCAGACAAGCATATATAAAAGCACTTAACGAAAAACGGGGTGTTACATCTTCCACTTTAAGATTTTGATATTATCAAACATTAATAGAATACAATCCCAAATTATTATTATTTTTCTTCTTCAAACAACATAAGAAAAAAAAATGAGACCTCACTTCAAATTGATAATCACCTGAAGGAGCTATTGCATAGTGTAATGATTTGTCTTTTCTTTGAGCACATCAATTTTTGCTTGCCTTTCAGCGTAAAGATTTTCAATAATTTTTTGGTTCCAGCGATCACCTATAATCACACGATACAAATTAAAAATGGAATTTTATTTTCACTTGGCACGTCAAATTCTAAACACATTACATGTCCAAAAACTGCATCATTAATGGAATCCAATGTTAAAATCATTGGAATTGTGAGCATAGCATTATAACTTTTGACTGATGGTAACAAATTTTTTTAACAAACTGTTAATATCAAATACTGTTCCTTCAAGCATTTTTCTCTACAATAAGTTTCATTCGAACTGTTTGTACATGATTGTATGAACCTTAGGAATTTCTAATGAATTTAAAAACTTACTATGATCTAGAATTTTTATCATCATTTGCATCCTATGCCAGGTCTATCAATTTGACAGCATGGAGAAATTCTTTCATAAAAAAACATTTACCCACAAAGACATTTTCTTAGAGACATTGCGACAACCCTTCTTGGGACATCTCATAGTTACCCACGTGCGGAAATAAAAAAATCATAAATTGCTGGTTACTTTTGGAAAATAAAACTTTCAAGTAAACATCTTATCGTGGAAATGATGATATTTTTTTTCTAAACACGGTGAACATAAACATACATATAAGTATACATATATGCATCATCAGTTAATACACACCCTATCACTACTATGAGATCACAAAAGTGCCTTTATGAGAACAGGCCATTCTTAACAAACTAAGTAAGAACATAAAAACATATACATAATAGTAGTGAATCATCAAAAACCATATAAGAAAAACCATGGCTCTCAGTAGCTAGATCAAACTGACAAAACTCACTACCCCAAAATAAAACTAAACCTACAGTTGGTCAAGCTAGTGATACCCGTTAGGGAGATCATGATGATCACCTCCTCCTACAGTAGGAGTGTCTGATGAAGACACCTCCGCTCCCGCTCCCTTATCAGGAGAATCGTCGTCATCATCAGCGGGAGGGTGAAACTCAAGATTGTCCTCCAAGTACTCCATTGGATCCTCCTCGATCTCAGGATCCACAACCACCTCTGCAGGAGGTGCTGCTATCTGTAAAGGCTGAACCAGTAGAGGTGGAATATCAAGCATCCCATGCTCAGTCAAGTACTGTAGATAAAGCCCAACTGGAGGTAGAGATACCTCGACAGTCTCCACTACATGTGACTATCGCTGTGGCCTCGCAGCTACTGTGCCGACGACCTCTCGAGTGGGGCCAGAATAGGTAGCGCTGAGTGCCCCCCGGTTAACCTCGCAAGCATCACCATGATGTACGTTCTCAAACGTTATAGAACGTATCCCCTAGTGCGCCAGATGCATCTCCGGGTCCATCTATACTCAAATATAATAATATTCCACAAGTAGATGAACCAGCAAGGGAATATGCAAGAGTGAGAAAATTTTATATGGATTTAACATGACAAATACATGCGCGACACAAGAGAAAACAGATAAACATATACATGTTCGTAACAACATAAGCTTTAATAATAAAGCAAATAGTTTATCAATGGGTTTTCATACCCCAAACATCATCATTTGAAAACTATACATGAACACTTCATATACGTCATCTAAATTCATACCTAATCTCCGGAGAGCCCAATACCGTATAAAAGAGATGATCAAGCTCGATTGCCAAATAAGGCACGTCGTCTTGAATACCTTTGCATGAAGATATCCAGATTCGTTGTCTTGAATACCTTATCTATTAAGATATCCATATTCGTCGTCTTGAATACCTTGTTCACCAAGATATCCAGAATAAAAATTTACGCCGTCTTGAATACCTTGTCCACCAAGATATTCAGATTATCGCCATAGGCACGTCTGTCGTATATGCATGTAAAACATTTTGTTCTTATCACTTGTCTTCATGTTCAATCTTTCCTTGCCGAAGCTCAAAGGCTTACGACCATTCATCGTTTTCAACATCTTAAGATTTTTATCGTTTAACACAGAACATACAGCCCGAGTGCTCAATCACGAAACTCCTAGACCGATGCCTCGGTCTTGGTTTCGTGGTAATAGAAAACAACATTAACTCTTTAATATTGTTACTTACACCTTAATTAGGACACCAAGTCCAAAGGACACCATGTCCATAACACCGTAAGAATACTTGTCTTCCGACGTCTCGGTTACTAGATTCATGTCTTAACTTTTTACACCTTTTTTGTTCAAAACAAAAGCTCCACAACTTATCCAAGTTGTCGGAGATAACTCAATTGAGTAAAACTCGTTTACAGAAAACCATTTCTAATTGAATTTTTTTTATAAAATCATCAAGTTTCTAATAAATCTTTTTCTGAAAACTTTACTTTTCAAAAAGAGAGTCACATGAGACTAAATCTTGGTTTAAAATAAAGACTGTCACTTTAGAATTACATGCCATAAATACTTTTATGAATTACCGTCGTCTAGCATTTTTAAAGTACTTTAAGTCAAATCCTAACCTTTGCCACTTAAATAATTTTCTAAAATCATAATTAAGTTATTTTCGAAGATTGATTTCTTTAAATAACTTTTTATAATATTTTGGAATTATTCGCGTAAAAATTAGCAGTACAAAAATAATTTCACGGTTACGTCCTCACTATGACTCATAGTTCACTCTTACACGGATAAATAATTAAAATAATGATATTTTCCAACATTTTTTATTATTCCAAAATAAAATATTCCATCAATGTTATATTCCAATATTTCTCCGTTTCAACATTGAATATAATTTATAAAGCTTCTTAAAGCTTTTATCTTGTTAATTGATTGGGCACTGACCACTGTCAGGCTTCTCAAACAACAATCAACAACAATGTTATACCAATTAACCCAGGTAGATCATGCATCAAAACACTATAATACATAACTGCAAATAAATAATTAACTACAGGTAAACAAACACACATAAAATAACATGACATAAAATAACTTAAACAAACACCACAACCATAGATAAATAATACAGACCACCAACTTGATTGCACGTAGCCATCGGAAAAATCCGTCAAACAATCCCCTCTTACCACTTGAAGAATTTATCTTCCGATTAAAACTTTATCACAAATCCGACAGTTGTCAACACACGTACACAATACAATGCTTTTTCCTTCAACAACCACAATCAACCAATCAAAATCAAACAAATAAAATCACCTATTCCTCTATAGATAGGTAACGGGCATGATAGGGTTTTGTGGCTAATTTTTTTCTAAAATTCTAAGTCTTTGGATTAGTGATCCTTAAGTACTTAAGACATAGAATTAATAATTTAACACAACTGATTGAAACCAAATATTCCAATCCATCCAAAACTCATTTTCGGCCATTAAAGGAAATATGAGCTAGGAATTTATTTTTTACAAAACAACTTGGATTCAACATACATACTCAATAGAAATATGAAATCTATGATCACTTTCAAAAAATTTGAACAAAAGTTCCTCCACCCACATCCATAGGGTTTCGGCCTTAGAGAAAAAAAGGGAGGAAAACTTTATTTGCATCAAACTATTGGATTATGATTATAGAGATGATAACTAACTCATAGAAATTGGTTTCATATTTATAGGATTTTTCTACAATTTTCTAGGGATTTTCAAAGTTTCTAGATCTAGAAATGAAAAATGAAGATCATGGCATTGAAACAAGAAATTTATTGAAGAACATACACATGATTGAGTAAGGAGAACAAGGTTTACCTCTTGGATTTGGAAAAGAGTGCAAGATCAAGTAGTTGCTTCACAAAATGATGACAGGAAAGCTTATGAACTTGAGTTTTTGAGTCAAGAGTGAAATAGGAGAAAAATGAAGTGCAAGAGTTGGTTTTATAGGGTGAGGGCCATGAGGTTCAAGGGAGTAAAGTGAAAGGAATTTTTGTTACTTAAGGACCCAAGTGCAAAATCAATTAAGGATCAATTTGTAAAATAGAAAAGTTCAAGGACTTATTTGCAATTTCCACTTAGTTTGTCATCATGACCATGTGAACATATTGATGACTTCACATGGGTGAGTCATCTTGTGTGACTCGTTGATATTATCCGCTAGCGGGTCCAGGAAATCCCGTATTCATCTCCCTCACTTTCCTGATTTAATATATCGTCTCGATAAAATATATTATTTCACTTTTTAGTGAAATATTTTAAAATAACCAAAATCGATGGAAATTAAATAAAAACCTTAAGTTTTTTGTTCACGAGTGAAAATTAGGTCTTCTGATCAGTATAAATATACTGCCAGTGAAATTCAAAGACAGAGTTTCACCTGACTTTTCAACCTAAATTTTAATCGTAACTTTCTACCCTTAAGTAGAGTGTAATAATGTTTCGGTTTAATTAAACAAAATTTCTAAGTCACAGATAAAAATATAAACATATTTATATAAATTTCTGATAATAGAAAGCAGAAAAATCGGGGGTTACAGGCTACCCCTCTTAAAAAAAATTCGTCCTTGAAATTTCATGACTCAAAACTGGTCAGGATCTCTAAATCCCAAGATCTTACTTTCACAAAAAAGTATATAGAAGAATTTTATCGATCTAAAAAGAATATAAGAATATCATGTGCATAAAAGATTCTCTAATAAGTTCGTGGATGTAAAAATGCATGATCGGTACACATTTACAAACTTGAATCTAATAAAGCTCCTTCTTTCACAAGAACTTTATTAACAACAATTTAAAAGAACAACAGTCCGACAAGAATTCAGACTGGATCACTTCCACCAAAAGTAAAAGTGACTAGATTAAGTCTTATCAAGAAACTTCTTTTACTAAGAAAGTGTTTATCCTGAATAGCAACAGGATAGTTCAAGCAAATAGAATTGGCAGTAATTGGCTTAGCGGTAGGAGTTGAAACAATCAGATCATATAGAAATGAAGAAATAAGCAATTTCAACAGTTTCACACAATCCATCGAAATAAATAAATGCATCACACCCTAATCGAAAAGTATCGTTAAAATATTATCGTTTATGTCACATTTACCTTGTATGAGATCGTCAGAGTTTGAAGCCTCAGCTCCACTCATAGTGTAAAATTTTCCCTTGGCCATCGGCTTATTTGTCCTGGTGTTATTGACAACTGGTCCACATTTTGGTACATTACAATCATTTGCTAAGTGTCCCACTTGATTGCAGTTGTAACACTTAACTCCTTTTACTGGACAGGTATCTGTCATGTGATTCGGATCTCCACATCTGTAACATCTTCTGATTTGGCCTTGGTTTTGGTTCTTCTGGCCTCCACTTCCCGATTCAGAATTATTAGGACGATATTGTTGTTGATTCTGGTTATTTCCTGGTGGTCGGAAATAAGGCTTCCTCTGATCATGTTATCCCTCCTGGTTCTGGTTTTAATTCTGAAACTGGTTCTTGGATCGAGAAGGTCCTCCAGCATTCCCTCTATTGTCTCCTCCCTTCCTCATCTGCTCTATCTTTCGACTCATCTCGACGGGAGCTTGAAAATCTCTAAGTTGCAATGGTAAGACAGATTCTTTAATCTCAAACCTCAGACCTGCCTCAAACCTCTCACACTTCCAGCTTTCATTTGGTTGTGCTTGAAAGAAACAGAAATATTTGGCGAGCGATTCGAACTTCAGTGCAAACTCCCCTACAGTTAGATCTCTTTGGTATAACCGCAGAAATTCTTGTTCTTTTTCGATTCTAACACTCTCCGAGAAACACTTGTTCAGGAACGCATTTTTGAACACATCCCAAGTAATTTCCTGATGATCAGCTTCCAGCAGTTGTCTAACACCTTTCCACCAGTACTCCGTATCTCCTACCAGCAAAAACGTCGCATAAGAAATCTTAACTCCTTCTGGGGTAAGAATGAGTTCAAAGATCTTCTCTAATTCTTGAATCCATAAGTCAGCTTTCTATGGGTCAGCATCCCCACCAAACTATGAAGGATTTTGGTGTCGAAACGTAGTCAGACCTCTGCCTTCCGCAGCTTGCTGATTCAGGGCAGCCATAGTTGCAGTCTGATTTGCAATGGCAGCCACCACATTTTCCATTGCCTGAGCCACATAATCTACTCCTTATTCATAATTCTCATTCATTTTACCACGGTCGCCAATGGGACCACCTCTACGACCCTTTCCACGACCGCGTCCATGTCCTCGTCCACGTCCACCCTCTGGTGCTAATTCCATAATTGACCTGCAGAGCAAATTCAGTTAAACCGCTACCAGAAAATGAAACGCGTATTTATGTTCTAACACACATTACTTATAAGAAGTAATCCAAACAATTAATAATCAGAGATCACACAACATCAACACAACAGACCTATTCCCCAAAGATCCTAAAAGACTTGACCAGCTCTGATACCACAAATGCGACACCCGTTCTTGGGACATAACATAGTTACCCACGTGCGGAAATAAAAAATCATAAATCGCTCGTTACTTTCGAAAAATAAAACTTTTAAGTAAACATCTTATCGCGGAAATGATGATAATTTTTTTTTTCTAAACACAGTGAACATAAACAAACGTATAAGTATACATATATGCATCATCAGTTAATACACACCCTATCACTACTATGAGATCACAAAAGGGACTTTATGAGAACAGGTCATTCTCAACAAACTAAGTAAGAACATAAAAACGTATACATAATAGTAGTGAATCATCTAAAACCATATACAAAAACTCATGGCTCTCAGTAGCCAGATCAAACTGACAAAACTCACTACCCCAAAATAAAACTAAACCTACAGCTGGTCAAGCTAGTGATACCCGTTAAGGTAATCATGATGATCACCCCCTCCTACAGCAGGAGTGTCTGATGAAGACACCTCCGCTCCCGCTCCATCGTCAGGAGAATCGTCGTCATCATCAGCGGGTGGGTGAAACTCAAGATCGTCCTCCAAGTACTCCATCGGATCCTCCTCGATCTCAGGATCCACAACCACCTCAGCAGGAGGTGATGCCATCTTTAAAGGCTGAACCAGTAGAGGTGGAATATCAAGCATCCCATGCTCAGCCATGTACTGTATATAAAGCCCACCTGGAGGTAGAGATACCTCGACAGTCTCCACTACATGTGTCCATCGTTGTGGCCCCGCATCTACTGTGCCGGTGACCTCTCGACTGGGGCCAGAATAGGTAGCACTAAGTGCCCCCCGGTTAACCTCCCAAGCTTCACCATGATGTACGTTCTCAAACGTTATAGAACGTATCCCCTAGTGCGCCAGATGCATCTCCGGGTCCATCTATACTCAGATATAAATATATTCCACAAGTAGAGGAACCAACATGGGAATATGCAAGAGTGAGAAACTTTTATATGGATTTAACATGACAACTACATGCGCAACACAAGAGAAAACAGATACACATATACATGTTCCTAACAACATAAGCTTTAATAATAAAGCAAATAGTTTATCAATGGTTTTTCATACCCCAAACATCATCATTTGAAAACTATACATGAACACTTCATATACTTCATCTAAATTCATACCTAATCTCTGGAGATCCCAACACCGTATAAAAGAGCTGATCAAGCTCGATTTCGAAAGAAGGCACGCCGTCTTGAATACCTTGTCATGACGATATCCAGATTCGCCGTCTTGAATACCTTATCTATTGAGATATCCAGATTCGTCGTCTTGAATACCTTATCTATTAAGATATCCAGATTCGTCGTCTTGAATATCTTGTTCACCAAGATATCTAGAATAAAAATTTACGTCGTCTTGAATACCTTGTCCACCAAGATATCCAGATTAACGCCGTAGGCACGTCTGACGTATATGCATGTAAAACATTTTATTCTTATCACTTGTCTTCGTGTTCTATCTATCCTTGTCGAAGCTCAAAGGCTTACAACCATTCATCGTTTTCAACATCTTAAGATTTCTATCGTTTAACATAGGACATACAACCCGAGTGCTCAATCACGAAACACCTAGACCGATGCCTCAGTCTTGTTTTAGTGGTAATAGAAAACAACATTAACTCTTTAATATTGTTCCTTACACCTTAATTAGGACACCATGTCCAATGGACACCATGTCCATAACGCCGTAAGAATACTAGTGTTCCGATGACTTGGTTACTAGATTCATGCCTTAACTTTTTACACCATTTTTGGTTCAAAACAAAAAATCCATAACTTATCCAGGTTGTCGGAAGTAACTCAATCGAGTAAAACTCGTTTACAGAAAACCATTTCTAATTGAAAATCTCTTTATAAAATCATCAAGTTTCTGATAAATCTTTTTCTGAATACTTTAATTTTCAAAACGAGAGTCACATGAGACTAAATCTTGGTTTAAAATAAAGACTGCCACTTTAGAATTACATGACGTAAATACTTTACCAAATTACCGTCGTCTAGCATTTTTAAAGTACTTTAAGTCAAATCTTGACCTTTTCCACTTAAATAATTTTCTAAAATCATAATTAAGTTATTTTCGAAGATTGATTTCTTTAAATAACTTTTTATAATATTTTGGAATTATTCGTGTAAAAATTAGCAGTACAAAAATAATTTCACGGTTACGTCCTCACTATGACTCATAGTTCACTCTTACACCGATAAATAATTAAAATAATGGTATTTTCCAATATTTCTTATTATTCCTAAATAAAGTATTCCATCAATGTTATATTCCAATATTTCTCCGTTTCAACATTGAATATAATTTATAAAGCTTCTTAAAGCTTTTATTTTGTTAATTGATTGGGCACTGACCACTGTCAGGCTTCTCAAACAACAATCAACAATATTATACCAATTAACTCAGGCAGATCATGCATCAAAACACTATAATACATAATTGCAAATAAATAATTAACTGCAAGTAAACAAACACAGATAAAATAACATGACAAAAAATAACTTAAACAAACACCACAACCATAGATAAATAATACAGACCACCAACTTGATAGCACGTAGCCATCGGAAAAATCCCTCAGGCAATCCCCTCTTACCTCTTGAAGAATTTATCTTCCGATTAAAACTTTACCGCGAATCCGGAAGTTGTCAACACACATACACAATACAATACTTTATCCTTCAACAACCACGATCAACCAATCAAAATCAAACAAATAAAATCACCTATTCCTCTATAGATAGGTAACGGGCATGATAGGGTTTTGTGGCTAAAATTTTTCTAAAATTCTTAAGTCTTTGGATTGATCCTTAAGTACTTAAGACATAGAATTAATAATTTAACACAAATGATTGAAACCAAATATTCCAATCCATCCAAAACTCATTTTCGGCCATTAAAGGAAATATGAGCTAGGAATTTCTTTTTTACAAAACAACTTGGATTCAACAAACATACTCAATAGAAAGATGAAATCTATGATCACTTTCTAAAAATTTGAACAAAAGTTCCTCCACCCACATCCATAGGGATTCGGCCCTAGAGGAAACAAAAAGGGAGGAAAACTTTGTTTGCATCAAACTCTTGGATTATGATTATAGAGATGATAACTAACTCATAGAAATTGGTTTCATATTTATAGGATTTTTCTACAATTTTCTAGGGATTTTCAAAGTTTCTAGATCTAGAAATGAAAAATGAAGATCATGGCCTTGAAACAAGAAATTTATTGAATAACATACTCATGATTGAGTAAGGAGAACAAGGTTTATCTCTTGGAATTGGAAAAGAGTGCAAGATCAAGTAGTTGCTTCACAAAATGATGATAGGAAAGCTTATGAACTTGAGTTTTTGAGTCAAGAGTGAAATAGGAGAAAAATGAAGTGCAAGAGTGGGTTTTACAAGGTGAGGGCTGTGAGGTTCAAGGGAGTAAAGTGAAAGGAATTTTTGTTACTTGAGGACCCAAGTGCAAAATCAATTAAGGGTCAATTTGTAAAATAGAAAAGTTCAAGGACCTATTTTCAATTTCCACATAGTTTGTCATCATGACCATGTGAACATATTGATCACTTCACATCGGTGAGTCATCTTGTGTGACTCGTTGATATTATCCACTAGCGGGTCTAGGAAATCCTGTATTTAGCTCCATCACTTACCCGATTTAATATATCACCCGGATAAAATATATTATTACACTTTTTAGTGAAATATTTCAAAATAACCAAAATGGATGGAAATTAAATAAAAATCTTAAGTTTTTCATTCACGAGTCAAAATTAGGTCGTTCGATCAGTATAAATATACTGTCAGTGAAATTCACACACCGGGTTTCGCCTGACTTTTCAACCTAAATTTTAATCGTAACTCTCTACCCTTAAGTAGAGTGTAAATAAAGTTTCGATTTAATTAATTAAATTTTCTAAGTCTCAGATAAAAATATAAACATATTTATATAAATTTATGATATTATAAAGCATAAAAATCAGAGTGTTACATGCATTGCACTAGAAAACAGCAGAACACATATTTGGTTTAGTATTTAGAAGTGTAACTAAAAAAGCCATTGTTTTTGTAACTAAAAAAAAAATCACCAGAAATCATTCTAAGAAACAAAACCGCTAATATGTGACGAGAAACATAATGCCTAAAAATGTAAACACTTTAGAAAACCACCAATGGTTTTTGTTTAGCTATAAAATCAAATATCAAATATCAAGACCCCTTTTAAGAGCATAATGCCATTATAAAAACCCATCTCACGTTCATGGTTTAAAATAATGATAATCTTGAGTTTGTCACAATGATGCAATATGCAAACTGCTAACATATGATACCTTATTTATTGAGTGAAACTAAATAAGATATATTGCAATGTAATTGTCCAACATTCTTAAGTTAAGTTCGTTGGCTCTAAAGTCCATAAAAAGTTAATAGCAATAGCAACCTTATTACTTCTCAACCATGAAAAAATGATCACCAGTACTATGCCTTTAAAGTCCAGAGTCCAGGAAAATGTTAATAGCATTAACAACCTGATTAAGGTGAAACATAGAGTCCATAATAAGTTAATAGCATATGAGCCAACTATATATCAAGATGGTTCATTGGTACAACATATAAGATAATAACTTTGAGGTGAGGATCTACCTGTAGAAACCCAAAAAACCTTCTATTTTGGCTATTATGCTTGATGATCCAAGCACACCAGTACTGTTTTGTTTTTTTATAAGCACAAACCTGTACTGTTAACCTTAGCTCTTCAGGTCTGCAAGGTATCATTATAAAGGAAAATCCAGAAAAAAAGAGAGGAAATCAACAGTTATAGAGGGGTACTAAAAGATAAGGAATGATAATTGAAAAGTCTTTACACATAATGGATATCACATTCCTAGTGTCCCAATTAAATTAAGCATTATGCCAATTTCAATTGAGCCTCTTAGTATCACATTTTTTTTTTAAGAAACAAAATTAAGCATTATCACCACATGAGACTAATGATCCTATCTATACTTCTTTGTAAAGACACATTGAATTGGACCTATGATTGAAATGACACTTAAGTATAATATTAAATAAGTATAATATTATTTACACTCACCAAAGAACATGCTCAATTTCTTACCATCTAAATCAAGCATGAGGGTTACTTATTTTCTTCTCTGGGATTGCTTTGGTATTTGTGGATCAAGGCTAAAAAGGCAATGGCACTATTAATTCCAGGTTCCAGCTGAACATGATCAAATATCATCAACCTCAACATAAATAACTCAACGATTGGATTTTAGCTTAGAAAGAGAAACATGAAAGATGGAAATTTAAATATGATCAAATATCATCAACACAAAAGAGTTATGCCACATAAATTATCAATATAAATCCATCTTCAATCTTAAATTACCAAGACTCAATCACAAATTTGAAAATGATATGTGATCTTGAGCTCTTAGAATTTAATCTCGTTACTCCAACTTTTCTGCTTGAAAGGCCCTGCAACATACAAAGATCAAATCAACTTAGCTCATATGCATTTTTCATAAGTACAGTGAACATGAAAATATATCAAACCAAATCATATACACAGATTAAAATAAGACCCCATTTTCAGAATCAAGAAAATGATATAGATAAATATAAGCAACTCAAAAATGATAAATGTTTAAATCATGAAACTCCATTGATCTATATTGCTTAAA
Organism: Sophora flavescens; assembly: GCA_030762895.1. NCBI lineage: Eukaryota > Viridiplantae > Streptophyta > Magnoliopsida > Fabales > Fabaceae > Sophora > Sophora flavescens. The sequence continues at coordinate 198,226,194 of CM061062.1, forward strand.
AAGGACCAATTTAAAAATAAAAATTAAATGAAGAAATGGTTTGTCAAGAAGCTGCCTTGATTTTCAAAATCTTCAATGTATCCATCCCGCAAGAATGAAAATCGTGCTTCTTCTTTTTATTTTCCAATTTCCATTGGAGGCATATTAACTAGTTCCCTGAATTCGATTACATAGGCTCCTGTCCATTGGCTTCCCCTGACAATAAAATAACACAAAAGAATCAAAAGTCAAGAAATGTAAAAGTATAATTGAAAGCCTAGAGTTGTAAAAGCATTAGACAATATCATTCCATTTTTCAAAGGTTTTTATCTCATGAAAAATTCCAAATTATTTCACTCACCAAACATTCAAGTTTCTAGCCCTCTGGAATGTTATTAACTACTATAATGTCTTCTTTTATACAGTTAGCTCTCAGTTTGTTAGTTCATGTTTTATTGCTTTTTTGTTTCTTCTTCATGCTAACATTTACAAACACCTATTGAATTGTTTAACAAAAATATTGGCTTTTCAGGTAGACAAACATTAGAGTTACCTATATACCATGTGGAAGAATATAACTTGTACTATCATAAATAATAGAATTTGGCATTACCTACAAAGAGTAAATTTCCCAAACACCTCACATGCTATAAACAACCAAGAACAAATAAAGAAATGAGAACATACAATTTTGGAATGTCTTGTGATAGGAGCATCAACTTCCTCTTCGCTGGCAAATCTGCAGATCAGAGAAGTGAAGAAATAAGCTTAATAATACACAAACCAAAAATAGGAAGAACAAAACAACATGCTATAAAATTTGAAGAAAAGATGGGAGAACTTAAGGGAGAAACAACAAAACAGATTTTAAAACGGAAAACAAAAAGAGAAGATGAACAAATAGGAAACTCTTACCGATTTGATGCTTCCTATCATGGGAGAAGATGTAATGAATGTAAACCCTAGGCGCTTTTTTGTTGAACAAAATAGAAAGAAGAAATGAGACAAGGTAGTGTAATTAATTTTTTGAAAGAAAAATGAACAAAATAGAAAGAAGTGAGAGAATGTAGAAAAAAGAGATGAACAATTGGGCTCTGTCCTTGCTAATTTGCTCCAGCGTGTAGACCTGTATGTAGAGAAAAAAGTGGGTAAAAAATGTGTAATAAAAAAAATATGAGAAGAATAAATAAATATAATAATAAATTGATGAAGTTTGGATTGAGAGGAGAGTGGAGGATGTAAATTGATGAGCGGAAAAAATGTTCCCCAACATCTGACACGTGGCAGTAGAGGACTTAATTTTATTAGTTTGTAAATTGATTGACTATTTCATATATAACAATTTTGTTGATTTGACTCCTCTAAAGTGAGCTCATTCGCTTGAGAGGGTAAAGTTAACCCATATTAACCATCCAATTAAATTAATGGCTCAGATTCTTTCATACTTTTAATGATTTTAAATATAAAAAAAAGGTAAAATACATTCACAAACCAGATGAACACGTTTTGGTTAAACCCACAAACCAGATGAGCACGTTCTGGGTCGCAAAGGGGAGAGGTCGACAGCGGTGCACGGTGTTTGGTTGTTCAGATTCCAAGGCGACGAATGACGAAGAGCGACAAACTACACAGGGTGGAGTGGACGGCGGTGAACGTTGCGGAGTGGACAAGGCGAACGACGAGGAGCTTTTATTGATTACTATATTAGCTATTGAATAAAATAAACTTTTAATGTTTGCTTTGTTTGACACTTGAATTATTTCAGCTTTTTGTTGAAGAAATTGCAATGTGTTTAATTGTTTTCCCCCATTGCAATTTGTTTATGGTAAATGTAGTAGGAAACAGAGGCTATCGTTTAGAGAGAATAGGAATAGGAATGGTACAAAAATACATATAACAATATAATATACATAAATGTTATTTTGATAACCAGGGTGGACTTAAGATCCAATTCAGGATGGAGGGTTGGGCTTAAGATCCATCAGAGCTATTAACAATGCAGCTATGCTAAAACTTTGTTGGGAGTTGGTTTCCTCTAAAAAACAGTGGTGCAGCATCCTTCGAGCCAGAGTTATCAGAAATGGAACATGTATAAATCATCATATCAGCTCTTCCATTTGGCTTGGCATCAAGAACTGGTTTCCTATTGTCATGCAGAATTTATGTTGGCAAATTGGTAATGGATCCAGTATTAACTTCTGGACTGATCCATGGCTTTCCATGCCAATAGTTACAATGGCTAATATTCCTGCCGAGGCTCATCCCTTGCTGTATTCTAAGGTTGGTGATTTTATAAAGGATGGTAAATGGTGTATTCCTACTGTGTTGCTGCAGAAGTTTCCTGCTCTCTTTACTGAAGTGAAGAAGGTCTCAATCCCTGTCCAGAACTGTGAGGATAAAATCAGGTGGAATTCCGATTCTGGTAGTTTATCTCTCAAGGAGGCTTTCCTTTTTCAGAATCCTTTGGGCCATCCTCTTCCTTGGGGTAAGTCTATTTGGTCTAACAGCATACCCCCTTCGAAATCCTTTCTTCTATGGAGAATTCTTCATGGCTGAATGCCTACTGATGAAAACTTAAGATGCAAGGGCTGCACTGTTGTGTCAATTTACAATCTGTGCTATGCCTCCGAGGAGACCACTGAACACTTATTCTTCGGGTGTATTTTTGCTGCAGCTTTGTGGAATTGGTTGAGAAACATCCTTTCATGCTCTTTGGACTCCTCCTCCATGTTATCTGCTTTAGACTTGTGTAACAAGCAGTGGAGTTCTCAGACCAAGGATCTGGTGCTCGCTGCGATCACAAACATTATTTGGGTCATTTGGCATTGTAGAAACAAACTAAGGTTTGACAATAGAACAATATCAATCCCTGCTGCTGTTAATCTTGTCATTGCCAATTGTTCTATGTCCGGCAGACTTAGCAAGGGCTCAGTTTCACCCTCCTCTACTGATTTGTGGATTTTGCATCAGTTCTCAGTGGATGCTCACTTATGCATTGCTCCTACCATCAGATTGGTGCTTTGGCATACTCCTTTATTTCACTGGGTGAAGTGTAATACAGATGGGGCTGCCATGGGATGTCCTGGTATAGCATCTTGTGGTGACATCTTCAGGAATAAAGATGCGGATGTGCTTGGTTGTTTTTCTGCCCACATTGGTGTATATAATGCTCTCCAGGCTGAACTAATTGGTGCTATGCTTGCAATTGAGTTGGCTAATGATAAAGGTTGGAATCATCGTTGGTTAAAATGTGATTCTCAATTAGTCATCTCGGCCTTCAAGAATATCAACATTGTCCCTTGGCGTCTTAGAAATAGATGGTCCAATTATTTGTCTATATCTAGGAATATGAATTTTGCTTATCTCATATATATCGTGAGGGCAATAGTTGTGCTGATAAACTTGCCTCACATGGTTTGTCTATTCAGGGTTTTCTTTGGTGGGACTCTTATCCTCCCTTCATTGGGGAAGACCTTTTTCGTAATAGGAATGGTCTTCCTAATTTTAGATTTAGTTGATTGTTTCATGGGTTTCGTTTATGCCCCCCCATGCTTTTCTGTTTCCTTTGATTTTTATTAATAAGTCGGGTGTGCTGCAAATGATTGATAGTGGTTGAGGTGCCAACCTAGTTGAGATGTCATCCACTATTGTGATGCCTATGCATGCCTTTTTGCCTTAAAAAAAAACAACCAGGGTGGACAACTATACTTAGACAACCGTATGGGACCATATACATTTGGTTTGGGAGCGGTGGCAATTTGGTAATAAAGTTTGCAAGTTTTATTTTTTTCATTTCCCCTGTTGCTTTCTCATTTTTCCCGTTTCTTTCTCCTTCCCTGCTCACTGTTCTAACTTCATTTCTTCTCCACTCTCCATTGACGAAGCTTCACAGTGCTACCCATTAACCCATCGTGCTCACTTTTTCCTCCATTCGCAGCAAGACCTGTGCTCGTTTTCCTCCTCAATCAGCTCATCAACAGGGTCTTCTCAAATGATTCCACAGGAAGATAAAATACAACACACAGAAAGATATAGGGGATAAGAAGCAGTTCTACCCTCAAAAAGCGGAAAAGAGTCATAGTATATAACATAATAAAAATTGTAGACAATCAACACATATAACTAACAAATCATCCTCGAAATTAAGGTATCATCCTCTACCCTCAACCTCACACAACGAAACCTTTATGATGACGTGGCCACTAATTCCCCATATCCATTAGGGATGTTAGTCCGTCGTCCAAGCGACGCGTCCCTAAAACCGGTGCACACCTTTATTCATGGTGAGAATGCTCACGCAAAGCAATGACACTATAGCTGTACGGTAAAGTCGGTGCACACCCTGGACCAAAGGTGCTCATGCATAGCAATGACACTATAGCTGCACGGTATAGTCGGTGCACAACCTCATCCATGGTAAGAATGTTCATGTAATACAATGACACTATAGCTGCACGGTACAGTCGGTGCACACCTTGATTCTCTTTCGAGGGTGCTCAAGCAAAGCATTGACACTATAGCTGCACAAATTAAATCTAACATTGGACGGTCCCACGAGGACTTTGGACCTCGTATGTGTCAAACATACGGTTATAAACACAATACAACTTATAAACCTCATTGAAGTACATCAATAACAACCTAGTGCCTCAAACTTCCATCCTAGCCTTGACTCATATTATATGACACATTTCATCTTTAAAATAATCAATTTACGCTAGGCACTTCTAATTCACCGATACTTTCTCACCCAAACAATTATCTCCTGAACAACATCTATCCTCACTTAAAATCAACTAAACATAGTACTAAAAACCAGGCAGATCATGTATAACACAATATCAAAAAATATTCAAATACCACAAAATATCACATAAGCAATTCAATAATAATAATAATAAATTCAATCAACCTTAGATAAGATAAAATCATCCTAACATCGATAAACCTACAATCCCTGAATCACCATTGGTTTCATAGAAAAGGTTTCCAATGTGATTTTGGTCTTGTCGATTACTCGACTACTAGTAGGGTTTAGGTCGCCCTACACAATTATTATATAATATACTACTTATCGATTCCGATGATAGGTTGATTCTTTCCCCCACCTGGGTTATCACTGGAATTCCGAAATTGATGTCCCTCGTTATCACGCCACACGTTATCAAATTCACCTTCATCCAAACAACACAACAACAAGTTAATCAACAAACCCTCCCTTAACTACTTTTAGATAGGTTCGGCTAATTAATTCAAATGAGGGTTAGGGTTATGTTCTCATTCTAATCTTTTGGATTCTAGGTGCTTAGGTCTTGGATAACTAGGATAAATTGTTAGAAGTTTAAAATATGAAACAAAATCCTCTAACCTCCAAGGTAAGGGTTTCGGCCATGAGCACAAAAATAGGTGAGAAAATTTATTTGGATTCAAGCTATTGGATCATAACAGTACAGATACCAAAAAGAATAAAAACCATAATCTTAACTCATCAAATACTTTTCTAAACATTTTTACATAATATTTGAAGAAATAGATCTAAGACTTGAAATAGATAAAACTTGATTAAACTTGAGATTAGTTGAGGATTAGGAACATAGAACCCTTAAATAGCTTAGATATAACCTCATCTAAGTTAAAAATTGAACAAAACCTCATTTGTCCACTTTAACATAGATTCGGCCCTGTCTAGAACAATAGGAAGGAAAATGATTTTGCTCATATACTCTTAGATGATGAAAATAGAAGACATATAAGGATCATAGAAATTGGTTTCACCTTAAAATGATTTTTCTACAATTTTCTAGAGATTTTCAAAGTTATGAACCCTAATATGAACCTAGTTGAATATGAACTTGGATCATGAAAATAATTGAAGAACATAGGGTTTATTCTTAATGAGAAACAAGGTTTACCTCTTGAAAATGGAAGATGAGCAAGAAATCTACTAGTTGCTTCAATACCTTGGTTATGGAGGTTTTGAAGAAAAAGGAAGAAAATGAGAGAAAGTGGAAGAAGATGTAAGAAGGTTAGAGATGTTGGGAATTTGCGTATAAAAAACAAATAACGCAGCGGAAAAATTCTCATCGAAGGATCCTTGCGAATGGTCACGATTCATGGTTAGAAGATTTACCTCTTGAAGCGATGACAGTTGATTAAAATCGTCTATCACGAACACCGCACGAACGATGTCTCTAAGGTATCCACACGAGCATATTCCGTGAACGTCCAACGTCACGAACCCGAAGCGTCTCTGTCTCACAGTGCTAGCTTCGAAAACCGAGACTTGCTGCTCACTATCACTCTCTATGTGCGGCTAGGGTAAAACAAAAACCGTGTAGGCACAATAGCTTAAGTGGTCTACTTATCGCAGCACCTCCTTAATTGAGTTAGTGAGCAGCGTTTGACCTAAGCCCCATGTACTATGCGCTAGGCCCAATAGAAAAGTCGAACTCTCCTTTTAATGCTTCTTTTAATCCGCTCTTATGTGTGTGACCATATAGGTTCCCAAAACGTTAGTAGTAATATTAAATCCCATTTAATATTACAAACAGTGAGCGGTATCTAGCAATACATCACTGCTACCTAAGTAGTGAGAAAGTCAGTGATTTGACGAAACCTTTCTGTGACAAATATTCATGTGCATTATTATCCCTTTGTCCATATATCTATATTGAACACAAGACATAGAATGTGTCACCCTTGTATGGTTCAATATCATGTTCCCTGATACCCGAGTAGACTTAACAACAAATGAGGTCAATATCTCATATTGACTCATTTCAGCACGGCCATGCATTTTACAGTCTCACTCTATCATGGGGCCCACAGATATTACTCCTGTTATGTAGGAGGGACAAATTCCATCTAGGTCACTCATATCCCTCTGCATGGCTCGTGGTATTCCCAATGACCGTCTTTATAATCATCCTATTACAGATGACGTTTGACGATATTAAAGTACACGACTCCTCATGTAGGGATCGTAGCGATTTCAGGTCGAAGGATTGCATACACCATTGTCACTATGAGAACTACTTATGACACTCACACAACGCTCCATGTAGTGTTCTCATGGTGGGTCAATCCAGTACATCATTACTCTAATGTGTACCTATGTGGCGACTCGATATCTCATATACATGACCCGTGAGATATGGTCATCAGTCTGCACACATAATAGTCTCAATGTACTATTATTGTCCTTATTAATAAAATACTTGACTACGGATATTTAAGAATAGGATTTCATTGTTCAATAGTGTTTCACGATCAAGTCATATACTTGAAATTCTATTAAACTGAAATTTCTATTCTAAGGACTTTATTATGTTTAAACAAGTAACACAATAAACCGGAATGCCTCATATCATATATATATATATATATATATATAATAGCAAGATACAAATGTAAGTCTAAGAAATACACTGGCCTCTAGGGCTTACACCAACAAGAGATGGATGAAGAAATGAAGGAGAAGAGATGGAGGGGAGGGGCTGCCGTGGGGTTGGGGGGGGGGGGGGGTATTTATAGGTAGGAAATTGGTTTTAACTTAGGTTAAGTTAATACTAATCCTGGTTAATAAATATCTAGATATTTTCAAATAAATATCTAGATATTTTTACTAAATATCTAGATATTTTTAAATAAATATCTAGATATTTTCAGCTGTTCTCGACTCCGTCGATTTCTCGATTAGGGTTTTACGCCCGAATAAAAGCGTAATATTTTGTTTTTGGTTGAAAATTTTCAAACTAACCAAACTCGTTGGAAATATGATTTAAATATAAACCATTTCGTTCAAGAGTCAAAATTAGGTTTTCTGGACATTAAAATCTTACTGTCAGTGAAAACACCGACTGTTTTCCGTTCGAACTTTTACCAAAATTCATCCAAATAAACATAATATTTTATTTCTGATCAGAAATTTGGAAAGCAGGATTCCTCACGGACAAAATATAAAAAATCTACAAATTTCAATTTCGGGTCAAATTAGAGTTTTTTGCCGGTATAAAATTATATTGTCAGTTAAAAATGCAGACTGGTTTCCGTCTGAATTTTAAACCCAAAATTTCACCGTAACCTTTTACCATCAGAGAGACTAGGAATATGATTTTATTTTATTTAAAATCACTTTATAACTGTCAGATTAAAATAAATTAATTATATTTTAATCGGTTAAACAGTGTAATTAAAAATCAGGCTGTTACACCAACTATGCTTAGAAAATATTTTTGGGCAGGTATTTGGTTAATTAGGTATATTGATTCTTACAGTCATTTCCACAGTTATTTTAATTATATGGTTAATCACGTTCAAATATATGGTTAATACAGTTCGTTATTTGGTTAATGGGTCTTCCTGCTACTTCAATAAGTTATCCACGACATTTTAAATAATCGGTTAATCACTTGCAAATATCTAGTTAACTCTGTTCATTATTTGGTTAACTGGTCATCCTGATATTAAAATCAGTTTTCCATGGCATCTTAAATATATGGTTTATCACATGTAGATATTTGGTTAATTCAATTCATTTTTTGGATAGGTATGTCAACGACGCAGCGAAGTGAGAGCATACATGCTTTCTTTGATGGATATATCAATTCAACAAGTCTAAATAAATTTGTTAAGCAATACGATAATGCTCTCAAGAGTAGAGCAGAAAAGGAATTTCAGACTGATTTTCAATCAATAGATACAACTATTCCTTGCGGGTCAAACTCTTCAATTGAAAAGCAATTCCAAGGCGCGTACACTCATGCCAAGTTTAAAGAAGTTCAAACTGAATTTAGAGATAAAATGAATTGTAATGCCTCATTGAAGACTGTGGAGGTGTTAGTTGCAGCACACAACCACCACTTGTTTTGGAATGGCTTTATGGTCCTTTGTTGATGTGCAGAATGATTCATGTTGTGTACATATATGGTTAATTCAATGTAAATGAATATGGTAAATCATGATGCTTTTACCATTTTCCACTACCCATTTTCCACATCCCATTGATATATTTGGTTAATGAAGTTCAAATATCTGGTTAATGTTATTCATTATATGGTTAATGACTTATCCTGAAACTTAAGTCTTCCACAACCCATGCATTATTTGGTTAATCAAGTTCAAATATCTGGTTAATGCTATTCATTATATGGTTAATGACTTATCCTGAAACTTAGCACAAGTCTTCCATGACCCATGCATTATTTGGTTAATCAAGTTCAAATATCTGATTAATTCTATTCATTATATGGTTAATGACTTATCCTAACTTAACAGAAGTCTTCCATGAACCATGCATTATTTGGTTAAGCAAGTTCAAATATCTGGTTAATGTTATTCATTATATGGTTAATGACTTATCCTGAAACTTAATCTTCCACGACCCATGCATTATTTGGTTAATCAAGTTCAAATATCTGATTAATGTTATTCATTATATGGTTACTGACTTATCCTGAAACTTAACACAAGTCTTCCATGACCCATGCATTATTTGGTTAATCAAGTTCAAATATCTGGTTAATGCTATTCATTATATGGTTAATGACTTATCATAACTTAACACAAGTCTTCCACGACCCATGCATTATTTGGTTAATCAAGTTCAAATATCTGGTTAATGTTATTCATTATATGGTTAATGACTTATCCTGAAACTTAACACAAGTCTTCCACGACCCATGCATTATTTGGTTAATCAAGTTCAAATATCTGGTTAATGTTATTCATTATATGGTTAATGGCTTATCCTGAAACTTAACACAAGTCTTCCATGACCCATGCATTATTTGGTTAATCAAGTTCAAATATCTGGTTAATGCTATTCATTATATGGTAAATGACTTATTCTGAAACTTAACACAAGTCTTCCATGACCCATGCATTATTTGGTTAATCAAGTTCAATTATCTGGCTAATGCTATTAATTATATGGTTAATGACTTATCCTGAAACTTGGCACAAGTCTTCCACATCCCATTAAGTTATTTGGTTAATCAATAACTTATTAGTCAATAACTGTGTTAGACATGATCAATCACCATTTAAACCATGTATAATGAACCGTTATCCACAACTTTCAATCCTGTATACATAACCATAAACTTTTCCAAACAACCAAAAAAAGAAGTACACAAGAGCTGCATTATTTCAAGTGGCAATTAGCTTACACTTCTAATTTATATTTTGTATAATAGGTACTATTGTAGACAATGGCTTGTTGAAGCTCCAAATCGAGTTTTCCCGCATAAGGACAATGAGATTTGTATAAGGAGAAACAAATGCATAAGGAATTACTTTGCAGATCCCAAGGAAGGGCTAGAGGCAACTACAGAATTTGTTAAATTCTCGAGTACTGAAGAAGAGCTTAGCCAATTTGATTCCTTGCAAGATAGGTGGAACTTGAAACCAAAGGAATGGTGGGTCATGTATGGAGCCTCAATCCCCAAAATTCAATCCATTGCCTTGAAGCTCCTTTCACAACCAAGTTCTTTCTCTTGTTGTGAGAGGAATTGTAGCACATAATCCTTTATACACTCCTTGAAAAGAAATATGCTCAATCCCAAGAGAGTTGAAGATTTAGTTTTTGTTCATACAAATCTTCGTCTCCTCTCAAGGAAGAGCAAGAACTATAAATAAGGAGAGACAAAGATGTGGGATATTAGTGGGAGATGAATGGGGCCTATTTGATGAAGCTGGTATTCTTGAAGTTGCTAGTCTTTCTCTTGATGAGCCAGACTTGGAGGCTGTTCTTTTTACTGATGATGGGTAAGGAAATGATGATATTGAGACTGTTAGACCATGATTTTTATATTCATGCTTAGTTTTTTTGTTGTTGAACACGTAGTTTCTTTTTGGGATATGCTATGTTGTCATTTGAACAATTTAAGCTCATTTTTATGTTATATGATACCTATAAATCTTTTTATCTTTAATATGTATATGATTTTTTTCAAAAAAAAAAATACTAACGAACCTGTACTTTTGGATCGTTTCCTTTTTTGCTCGGCTGCAATAGTACCTATTGTTAATGGACTTAATGTAGCCATGTATAGTGTGGTGGCATAGGTACAGGCATTGGTGGAAAAGTGTTGGTGTTGGTGCCCTGACTGGTGTAGCCTTCTCCATGGGTGGTATAACTGGACCTCTCACACCATACCTTCTTGCTTGCACAGATGAACTCAAAAAATTAGTATCAAAATGGTCATTGTAATGTTCTACTTAATATCATATTAGTCCTTGAAATTAATAACTTAGTATCAAATTAGTCCCTGCATACATACCCTCTGAGGTGCATTCACCTGCACTTCCTGTGTAGGCTGAGCTTGAACTGGTTGTTGAGCATTTCCTGGTTCCTAAATTTGATGTGGTTCCTCAGCAAACACATCATCAAATTAGCAATTTATTCAAATATCAAAGTGCAGCAGCAATGAAAACACATCAACATGTGCTTACACATGTGTTTCAGACCCATTAACCCTAAGGATTACTACCCACTTCGCAGGGAAGACCCATTACCCCCTTTCCTCATCTCCTTCGTCTTCGGTTCAGGCTTGCAAGCAATAAGGAGAGTGATGCAGAGACAACAGAATAGATAAGGAGGCAGCACGGAGAGTGGGAAGAGAGTGAGAGAGATGAACCAGAGACATTAGGGAAGAAGAAGATGAACGTTAGGGTTTTTGAAAAAACAATTGAGTGTCAATTTGGTCCCTGTATCAATTTGGTCCCTCGAATATGCGTGTATAGTGCCCATATTACGTGGCAGGATGAGTTGGCAGCCAAATCGGCACTTAACGTGCCACATAAGCACCGTTAACGGTGTCAACGAACCCTGACTAACGGAGGGACTAACTTGATCGACGTTTGACAGTTTCAGGGACCTTTTTGAAATTTTGTTAATTTGAGGGACCAACTTGACACGACCTCACAGTTTCAGGGACCATTTTGACTATTTACTCCTTACTTTTTATACTAGATTTTTTTCTTCTTCCGTGTTTCATTTACCCTTAACTAATTAAGAGTAGGCATATCATGATGATTTAGATTTTTTGTTGATATATTATGATAATAATTCATATTGTTACAAGGATTTAATTGATATGAAGTGTAAAGATTTTTTACACTGTCAACTAATCATAAACTGTTAAATCATTAAAAAAAATTAACTCTTAAAATGATCATTAATCTCTGAAAAACCAAGAGCCGTCTCTCTCTCTCAACCTTCCACCTACTCCTCTTTTCCTTCTTCTTTATCCACCGGAAAAGGGTGGTTTTGGGCCATTTTTTTTGGCTTGGAATCACCCCTCTACATTGTTTTTTCTCTCATTTTATCTAAATAAGTGGGTTTTCCACATAGATCTGGTTTTTCTTTCGTGTTTTTCCGTGTTTTCATTGTTGGCGTGCGGCGGTGTTTTGTTCGTCGTCTTGTTGCGGCGTCGTTTGGTTTCCCGTCTTGTTGCGGTGTTCGTTTAGTTCAGATTAGCAGATCAGCTTCGATCAATTACAGATTCAATCAAGACTTTGGGCGTCAACGTTACAGATCCAGAGGCATGGGTATTCCGGTCACTTTGATTCTGTCACATTTGTAGGCATTTTGTCATGTTATGCTATTAACCTGGGTGCTGTGAGTTTGTTCGCAGATTCATCATTTTCGGTTTTAGCGATGTTGAATTTGGGTTGTTTTTCGACGTATTTTACCAATTTTGGTTGGTTGACAGTGTAAAAAAACTTTGTACTAACAGTATATAACATTTAAATTCTTGTTACAATGTTATTGCACACGTATTATCTTGACTTATTTTCTCTCTTTTTTTTGCACCTATAAATATTTCGATGAAAACATCATATAATTACCATTATTGGGTATTTACGTAATCTCAAAATTTACTATATGTTGACTTGAATATGCAATACATACAATGAAAAGATCCAAAGTTAAATAAGCTAAAATAATTAAGTTTCTTAAGTATGTTATCATGCGTATCAAGAAGATTTTGTTGGAAGATGTAAAATCCACTTCGATATGATCTCTGCGTCTCGAAAGAGATTAATCTTTGACTCTTAGCTAGAAGATGTCATTGATGCACCGAAAACAAATCAAAAGCTATAATTGTTCACAATGACGAAACTTTATTTATTTTTTTTAAACTTTTCATAAGCACATCTAATTTGAAAAATTATATTTATTATGGGTGTCATGAATTGATATGTTAAGCTCATCAAATTTTAAAGAAAATACTAATCAAATGAAGCCAACAGCGAAATAACATTATATGCCTCTAAACTTATTTACACAATAAAAAATGTTATTAATAAAAAAAAAATAATATAATCCTTACAATAGATAGGTTTTCAAAATAAGGTTTGATCCCTCTTAGAGATATAGGAAGTATCTCCATATAAAATTTAATTAAGCACTTATTAAAAATATTTTATTTTTAAATAAACTAAAAATATCTTATTTTCATAGGTTTCTCGAATAAATTTATTGAAATAAACTATAAAGAGCTTAGAAAAATATTATAAACTATTACCATAAGCTATTTATACAAGTACTTCCATGAGATATATATCCTCATAAGCCTAATTTAATCTTTTTATGTGCTCTTGTAAACTCCTTCATAGTATATTATGATATGATGAATCAACAGTTTAATAAGAAAGCTTTACAACAAATTCAAGCCATGCAAGAAGCCGATCCCTTTCAATTCTAAATAGTATTCTTCTGTACTTTGGTTCCTTTTTCCCTTCCCTCTCACTCTGTCTCTGATTTTTTTTATCCTTCAGTCGTCCTCCCTTACTGCTCTTTATCTACTTTTGATTCGTCAAGCTTTCTGCCCTACATATGCACATTATCAACAATCAGCATTATCCGTGCTTAAAAAATGCTTGATTTTAAAGGGTATATATGTGATCATATTCAACCTATGATATGTTTTTATTTTTCAAATTCTAGCCCAACATCAAAGCCCACAAAAGGGGAGGAAGCAAATTACATCATGCATGGACCACACCTTTGACATTATTTTACTACAAATCCTCGTATAGACCCAATATATGAGATTGTGTGTACACTACTTTAAGTGCAAAAAAATTCTCCACATGAGAGAGCATATATAATACATTTGAAAAATTGGTTGATGGTAATTGGTTGGTAGAGATAGATGGCTTGTGAGACAAGCCAACATGGGGTAGCTGCAAAATTAAACCATAAACTCAAGTTAAAACAAAAACAATTAAAGTAAAGGAGAAAGACTATGAAATGCATAGTTTAGACAAACATTTGTGTTGGTGGTATATATAATGTGCATGCGCGGAAATAGTACATTGTGACGCATCAGATATTTATTTTGCACTTAGGAATAAAGGACATTGCATTGTCATAGGATCACATGCTTGGATGAATCTTAATCAGGAATCCAGGAAAGAGGTCTCCTTGGTTCCATAGTTTGCAAAAGGTAAACAAGCATAGACAAGATAATCTTTAAAGTACATGAATGTTGTGAAAGTTTAAGGAAAACTGAATGTGTATGTCACAAAAGACTAGCTGCATATTCTCGATGCCCAAAATCTTTCTTGTTACTTTTCGTCTATTTCAAGGGGAAAAGTTTCTTTAGCCGTAGGTTAAGATGCTTTTTTTTTTTTTTTTTTGCACGATAGGTTAAGATGCTTAAGAATTAATCAATAGATAAAAACATCTAGGTGAAGTTATTTAAGTATTTTTGGTATTGTTTCCTCATAACACTACAAGAAAATTAACTTTTGATGACGGATAAAATCTGTCACTAAATGTTAAAAATCCATAGGTAAATGTAAGTAAGAAATTGACTAGGGGTGTAAGTGGATCCAATCCGATCCGTGAATCCGATGGATCTGAACCGATTTTGGCGGATTGGTTCGGATCATCGGATCGGATAGGATTTAAAAACCACTGATCCGAACAAACACTAGTGGAAAATATACATTAGACGGTAAATGTTTACGTCAGTTAACCAAAAGCTAGACGTTAAAAAGGAGGCGGTGGCAGTTTTGTAAATATCAGAGTTCATTAATTCAATTTTAACGTCAGTTGTTTTAATAACTGACGTTAAAAGTGAAGTGACTCACTTTTAACGTCAGTTCAATAAAAAACCGATGTTACCATCGAAGATTTTAACGTCAGTTCTATAAAGAACTGACGTTAAAAGTAAGTCACTTCACTTTTAACGCCAGTCCTTACATCAACAGACGTTAAAGGTTATTTTAATAATTTTTTTATCTAGTATATGATCCCTTCTGCATTGCCTTCCTCAAAGTTTCAGTTTCACATGAATTGCTTTGATGTTTTGTGTTTCTGTTTTGAAAACTATAAGTTGAATCAATAACCCAAACCGGATCTCATTCATGAAGTATCTTATGTCTGATCGATCTGAGAAGATTGAAAGGGTTTAAAATCCTATAAAAAGTTACATTGAAAGGATTTAAAATCCTATAAAAAGTTACATTGAAAGGGTTTAAAATCCTAAACATTAAAGCTACATCCCATCAGAGAGTTTTATGAAATATGCCAAAGGGAAAACTATACTCCGAAGACCTCAGAAAACTAGGGGGCATGAGAGAGCTCAAGAGAAAAGCAAAAACAGGTGCACTAGATCTGTTTCAAGCAAAGGCAGTGGTTCCAGAGACTTCCAAGACGGTCACTTGCTGCCAAAGCTGAGGTTTTGGAACTGTGACCCCCGAGCACCTGATTAGCCCTCCAGCAGCTGATTCTCCGGAAGGTGATAAGGTGAGCAACTCACATAATGTAATTTACTCAGACTTATCACCCATGTAATGTAATTTACTCAAACTCAGAAGTTGTTTGACCATTAAGACAAAGACCTTTGAGTCTATGAATAGGAAGAAAGAGTGATGAAGTTAATCTCCACGGCAGAGCCATATTGTGAAGAAAAAAATTAAAAGGATGGAAGGAAGCTATTTATAGGAGCAGGGGATGAAGTTACTAAGCTATTCTGATTTTCTTGAAAACTTACCTATAAACTTAATGCTCATTAAGAGGATTGAGTTACAAGGTGCAAGGGTAAGTAGCACAGTACAATCAAAGGAATGAATGTTTTTGCAGATATCTATACACTTTTAACGCCGCTTTTTAAAAGCGAGTGTTTTTAAAAAAAAAAACTGACGTTAAAAGTGTTTTTCAAATAAAAAATATTAATTGTTAATGTCAGTTTTTTATAAAACTGACGTTAAAAGTTTGATTTTTACTTCAGTTAAATAAATAGCTGACGTAAATAATCCTATTTATTATAAACGTGCAGAATGAATATTGGAAATAATGTAATTAATATACGGGAACTTGGCAGTCATCAATTAAGTTGACGTTAAAAATGAGGTGGTGGGTAAACTATTTGCGTCAGTTCTATAAATAACTGACGTAAATAATTATGAAACTCATTTCATTGGTTGTCATGTCCCTGTTGTCCCTCTTAACGCAGATCACTCCATATAGTACTGCAGTTTATTTCTAAACCTTTTTTTTATACAAGTTTATTTTAAATTTTTATTAATTAGCTTGAATTAGTAAACAAATTATTGTGCAAATTAAAATAAATAAACACTTAACATAAAACAAGTTATATGTATAATCAAATCGTATGACATTGAAGCGATTCATAAGTTAAAATTACATGATTAAAAGATAAAAAAATTCTGCAACATAGCCCTAAAATATAAAAAAGTTTCTGCATCAACATCATTTTCTTCTCGACCCTGTCATCGAAACTCCAATGGATGCATCACCTCCCTCACTTGAATTCCAAGATGCAAAGTAAATCCTCAGTCACTAGCAACGAAAGCAAAGTGAAATGGATCTTTGCATCTTTCTTCTTCAGTGGAGTTCCTTGATGCATCATCTTGAATCCACAATCACTTGCTTCCAAAGCAAAGTGAAAGGGATGACGGGGATGAAATAAAGTGAGAGAATCACATTACGTGATTCACCCAACCTTAATATCCATGTAATGTGATTTACTCAAACTCAGAAGTTGTTTGACCATTAAGACAAAGACCTTTGAGTCTAGGAATAGGAAGAAAGAGTGATGAAGTTAATCTCCACGGCATAGCCATATTGTGAAGCAGAAAATTAATTAAAAGGATGGAAGGAAGCTATTTATAGGAGCAGTGGATGAAGTTACTAAGTTATTCTGATTTTCTTGAAAACTTATCTATAAACTTAATGCTCATTAAGAGGATTAGGTACAAAGGTGAATGGGTAAGTAGCACAGTAGTCAAAGGAATGAATGTTTTTGCAGAAACTAATAAACCTTTAACGTCCGTTGTGTAATACAACTAACGTAAGAAGTTGTGAGTGTTTTTAACGTCAGTTTCTTAATACAACTTACGTTAAATATATGACCTTTAATGTCAGTTATTACTAACAACTGACGTAATAAGTGTGAGAGTTTTTAACGTCTGCTTATTAAGACAACTGACGTTAAATATATGATCTTCAACGTCAGGTTTTACCAAAAACTGACGTAAAATGTTGTTTTATTTTAATTATAACGTTTACCCCCCGCGCCTTCTCCACTTCTCTGTACGTCTTTTCTCTTTTCATCACGCTCAACCCTCACTCTCGCTCTCACTCTGCCCTAATCGCGAGCTCATCTCCACCGCAACCACCGCGAGGGCTTCTTTGCCACCATCATGAGGTACACTCTTAACCCCTAACTCTGTCTTTCCCGCTCATTCTTTGCAATAACTTGACATCTCTCTTTCCCCTGGCCTTCCCGCGCACTAACTCTCCTTGTCCCTCTGCTCTCAGTAACCACATCGAACGTTAGCCACCACTCGAGCTTCCCCCCCACCACCACGCGAGCGCCTATTTCTGGTGAGTCTTTAATTAGGGCACATTTTTTTATTCACGGTTTTGAGTGCATGCATGTTGCTCTGCTGGTTTGAAACTGTAGTCTCAGTAGTTGAA
This sequence comes from Sophora flavescens, assembly GCA_030762895.1. NCBI lineage: Eukaryota > Viridiplantae > Streptophyta > Magnoliopsida > Fabales > Fabaceae > Sophora > Sophora flavescens. The sequence goes on from CM061062.1 coordinate 198,244,132, forward strand.
ACTTGAAACTGTGAGTTTGAGTTGTTTGGAATGTCTCTATTTTTTGTTTTGAGTGTATGTTGAAACTGTAGTCTCAGTAGTTGTAACTTTAAACCGTGAGTTTGAGTTGTTTGGAATGTCTCTATTTTTGGTTTTGAGTGCATGTTGCTCTGCTGGTTGATCTGTCACGGCCGTGATGCTCATCACGGCTAGGCCGTGATCAGTTCTTCCTATGAGGGTCTGGTTCAGTTGGCACGTTACGGCCGTGATGGACATCACAGCCAGGCCGTGACCAGTGCTTGGCAATCTTCAAAAACTATAGTTTTCAATCTCCCGTATTGTCCTTATATTGGATATATAGATGTTTTGTATATCTACAGGACCTATCTAGTTATTTTTATTTATACTTCTGTATTTATTTTGAGTTATAACCTATGTTAATACATATATATTGTTTCTGAACAGGCATACATATGGATCAGTCGGATAACCCACATGCACGGGAGGACACTGTGGGGGTTTCGCAGGACCCGATCACGCCTACGCCTGATTCTAGTGTAAGTTTACATGTTATATACTATCTTTAGTCCTTCTTGTTAATGTAAGTTTATAATGTTACAACCCTCTATTTTATCATTTTTTTTGTCCATACAGACATCACAGGCTCATAGGAAACGGGGTAGAGGAGCCACCTCGTTGAAGAAACTAGAGAAGGACGGGCAGAGCGGACAGAAGCTTGAGGTGTCCTTCGATGCTAATCAAAATGCCCAAGGACCCCGTGCTAAAGAATTTAATAAGTGGGTGTTTCTACAAGCGAAGCAGCACGTAAGCATCAACTACAACCACTGGAATGACGTTCCACAGAACGTTAAGGATCAGATTTGGGAGGCTATCACGGTATTTTACCTTTACATTCGTTTGATTTACATTATTAGATAATTATCCGAGTTATAATCCATCCAGTTGTTATATATGTATCTAATGTGTAGGTAGCTTGATCGTGCCAAATGACGAGGATCATCGTCATAAATGTATGAAAATGGCATCAAAGCGTTGGAATGGGTTCAAGCATGATCTTACCAGGTACTATGTATCTGGGAAGAAGCGGCTTGATAAAATGTTCTCGGATTATCCCTGGATTGATCAGGATACTTGGGATATGTTTGCCAGGAGTCGACAGGATGGAGAATTTCAGGTTGGTTGATTAAGTTAATTTTGTATGCTTATTATAGATCATTTAACTATATTTAATTATGTGTTTTTGTTTGAATAGGCTAAGGCAAATAAGGGTCGGCAAAATCAGGTGAAGAACGTCCACCGCCACACCATGTCTCAGGGTGGGTACCATACTCGGATCCAGCAGATGATGGCGGATAGGCTGAGGGCGAAGCAGGAAGAGCACTCTGCTAGGATTGAAAGAGGAGAGGTGCCTGAGGGCACACCATCAAGTCCTCCGTCGGACATCGACCGCGAGGATGTCTGGTTAGCCGGCCGCATGACAAAGGCGGGATCTTTTAAAGTTGATGCCACTCACGAAGTGGCAGATAAGATTGTAAGTAAATAATTAACTTGATTTCAATTGATATTTGTATAGATATTTGCAACACTTTTCACTTGCACGTTTTTTCATTTTTTTTCATTGTATATGGATCTTAAAGCAAAATCCTCCCAGGGCGCATTCGTCCCTTCTGGATGGCAGGACGTCTTGATGACTGCTCTAGGCAAGAAAGACCATCCTGGTCGGGTTCTCGGTGTTCCTGGGAACGTGACCATCAAACAATATTATGGCAAGTCTGCTTCACGAAAGCGGGTGGTCAATGAAGCATCAATTTTGGCTGACATTACTCAAGACCCTCATGTCCAACCCGGATATTACAACACATCTCGATGCAAGGCTTAATAGCCAACCTGCATTCAAGCAGCGCTTGCCGAGAGCTTTCCTCCGTCGGTACATCCCAGGACACCGCAAGGCTTGCCAACGCTTCACATGTGAGCACAAAAGAGAGTTTTAGTATGGCACATGTGGAGGACGATGAGTTGGCAGCTAGGGAGCGGGAGTTGGAAGTCCAGCGCCATGAGCATGAGTTGGAAATGAAAAGGCGTGAGCTTGAGTTGGACTCCAAACGACGTGAGCTCGAAATGTTAGCAAAGATATTTATTCATTATTAATGTCCAAATTAGTCAAATAATTACTTGTGTTTTTTTTAATTATCAAAAACTTATATATTTTATTTTTCCTAAACTGAAGGCCAAGTCGACGTCGATGTCGCTGTCACCTATCACTCGTTTGTTCTCACTTGGTGAGGATTATGCGTTTGAGATTTTTGAATGTCCATTGGATCACGATGGATGGGTGGCACGCCCAGATCAACAGAGGATATTTTCCTTCGTTGGTGACGATCTCGGGAACGCCTGCAGAAATAACGTCTGGATGAACAGCAATGTCATCGTCATCACCGTGCACGTAAGTTAATTTTAATTTTATAACTTATTTATTTTTGGTATTTTTCCATTTAATAATTTATTTTAATTTCAATATATATATATTATGTAATTAACATCCACACCTTTTCATATCTTAGGTATCTCCATCGTCTTCAGCTTGATAAGGGCGTTGCATCAGTTTACGGTTTCTTAGATCCGTCAATCCTTCTGCCCGAGTTCTTTGCTGGCGATGCATTGAGTAAATACTTAGGGAACTTGTTGGGAGACAATCCGAAAGAATTATATCTGGCTCCCTACTGTATGGATCGCCATTGGCAGTTGTTCGTACTTCACCCGTCTAGGCATACTGTCATATTCTTCCGCTCTCTCCACCATGATCCGCCACCGAAGGTGGTGGAAGCTGTAAATATGTAAGTAACTAATCTTAAATTTAATTTAAGTTTTAATATCAGTTGTTTTTAGTTTATTACACACATGATATATGAGTTTGTTAATTGATCGGCATGATTATTTGTTTATGATAGCGCGCTGAAGGCGAGTAGCATAAGTTGCGCCAACGGGAGAAGTAGGACTTCTAAGGCTAAAGCAAATCCTGTATGGAACATCCTCAAGGTTTGGTAGTTTATTTATCAAGTAATTAATATTATAATTACTAATTTATGTGTATATTCAACTGACGTTGAAATTAATTTTGTTGGTAGTCTCGATTTCAGATTGACAGTTGGTCGTGCGGCTATTATGTGATGCTTCATATGCTGAACATAGTCTCCGCATCTATTACGGATGGATGGAAGAAGGTAATATTTAAACAACTTGTTAAATTATATATTATAGTTTTGAAGATGACTTGCATTGATGTTATTGTTATTATTTGAACGTGTCTAGGCATTTATCGACCAATCGCCTATTGAAGAAGATGAGTTAAGAGACTTGAGGATGCGCTTCGCTGAATTCTTCTTCAAGTATGCGGCTGAAAAAGGAATTGACAACATACTTCCGCACTACTTAGATAAATAGTTTTTTTTTGTTAGACTTTAGAAACTAATTAATAACATGTATATATATATATCCTTAGATAGTTTTGTTTTTTAGACATTGGAACGAAAATTTATTTATATATATACATGGGTTTTGGTTTTAAGTCCCCCCATTGTTCAATTTTCCTTTGCAATTCTGTAATGTGTGTGATATTGTGTTACTGGGACTGAATGCAGGGATAGCTGAGGGGAGTGATATTTTAAAACTGAATTTAAAAAAAAAACCCTATTAACGTCAGTTGTATCAAACAACTGACGTTAATAGTATTTTATAAAATATACAGTACACTATTAACGTCAGTTGTTTATTACAACTGACGTTAAAATTAAACCTTTAACGTCAGTTCTTTATAACAACTGACGTTAGTTTTAACAAAATCAACATCTGTTGTATTAAAGAACTGACGTTAATAGTTTTAGTTTAACGTCAGTTGTTTAAAAAACCGACGTTAATTTTTACAAAATTAACGTCGGTTTTGTTAAGGAACTGACGTTAATAGTGTTATATTTAACGTCAGTTCTCAACTGACGTTAAAATATTAACTATTAACGTCATCTGTATTTACGTCAGTCAGTATTCTGACGTAAACAATCAATTTTAACTGACGTAAAAAGCACTTATTGCACTAGTGAAAGTCGGTCCGGGTCTCGGATCCAACAAATCTAATCTGATCCGAACCCTATAAATATTTATCTTTTAATTATTTTATATACATATATATAATGTTAATATATTATTATATGAGTAGGGATCCACTTACTTCAAGAGTAAGTTTAAAACACTTACTCCAAATCCTCACCATTCAATTTATTCTAATCTAATGATCTATATTAATTCATTAAAGAACTCATTTAACTCTCATTGGATTATCAAAAATTGAAGGGTGAGGATTTAGAGTAAGTGTTTTAAACTTACTCTTGGAGTAAGTGGATCCCTACTCTTATTATATATATATTTAATATAATTAATAATTAAATATGCATATTTTATTTTATTTTTCTGTTTTTCTAATCTTTTTATTAATTTTTGAAGTTTAAATAAAAAAATAAAAAAACAATGGATAATTCGATGATCCAAAGTAAAAAAATGATCAAATCCGAACCGATTAAATTTGATCGGTTCGGATGACGAAACCCCCAAACTCGATCAAAACCGACCCGATTACACCCCGGACAAGTTAGGTGTCAACTTTAAGGGGGAAAATAGCTACGGGTATTTGTATGTCATTATATCCTTTACCTACAAACGACATACTTTTAACTACAGTTGCATCTATTTGTCACTGTAGGTTATACCTACGATTTCTAGTTGTGTAGGTAAAAGCCATTAACTTATAGCTACACCCTTCAACCATAGGTAAAAGATAAATATTAGTAAAAAAAAACTTCTACCTACGATCACTATTCGTTAATAATTGTTGAGTGAAATATATTTATTTTATTATTATTAAAGTAAGTTTTATAAAAAATATTTAATACGATACATAATCCATAAAATATGATGATACTAAAATCATTGTAACTATATCCTTATTAATATGTTATACGTTATTAAAAAAGTCTTTAAATTATTGAAATGTATTTACTAACTTTATTAAACTAAAATTATTAAATTCATTTCCTACTAAGCCCCCAAATCTTTCAATACAGTGAATTACTATGAATATGATATTCAATGAAAACTAATTACAAAAGGAATCATGTACTTGAAATATTACTATCCATCTCCAAGTTCCTATTTCATATATACTTGATTTTGACAAATAAAAATGAAAATACAATTACATGTATATAAAGTTCACAATGTGGTTAACAACCACTTAGGAGATCTAGAATGTCAATGTATTTACAATTGGAGCATTCTCACTTCTCCACTTTGACCTCAGTTTCTTTAGAAGAGTCTAACCTTAACTGTCTAGTCTCATGATCACTCGGATTATCAGATTGCACAGCTTCTTTGGCAACACATTCTTCCAATTTGGTATCTTTTTAACCTTCTCAGACATTATACTATTTACTCGAGCAACTACTAGTTCTTTCAAGGCCTTTTTAATAGTTCTTTCAATTCATCCACACTTTGTACCCTTACTTCTACTTCACCCCCAATTTCTTTATTCCCTCCTTGCCATATTTCTTTATCCTAGTCACATGCTTGATTCTATAGTCAATTCTAATAAACCTTACTATACAATAATGGAGTTAGGTGAACTGAGAGTTAAACCTCAGCTACACTACCTCTGCCAAATGCAGAACCTCAGCAATACATTGCAACCTCAAATTATTAGAAATCGTAAGTAGAAATTCAAACTCAATTCAAGTGAGCAATTACGATCAATTAAGATGCAAAATACAAGCAATCACAAGCACGAAATGCAAAAAAGAGAATACAAGCTTAAAAGGTGAGCAAACTAAGCAAATTTTCTATCAAAATCGAGCAAATAAACAAGATTCAGCTCATGGAGTCAGAGATAGAACCCAAACACAGACGAAGAGGAGAAATCCTGGGCTATAGGATTCAGATTGGAGCTTGAGGTTGGAGATCTCTCTGAGACGCTTTTCATGGTGGCGATTCCATTGCTACTCCTCGTAGAGTGATAATCCACTGACTTATCATGTTTTATGTATTATTTTAGAGTGAATTTAATCAATTAAGTTGAATTGAATACTTGATTTAGTCCAAATTATTCTATATTTATTATTTTATAGTCAATGTATGCATTTAACTAATTTTAATTGGATTTTAGTTATTTTTTCTCATGATTTTCTTATTTTGATTTTTAGAAAAGGACAAAGAAGAATAATTGCAATTGAAGTTTGGAAATTAAAGGGAGGATCCAATTAAATTATGGACACAGCTAATTTAAAGGCAATGTGATTTTTATATTTTGAAGCTACAAGAGTGATTTGCTATCAATAAGAATTCAAGACCTCATGTGATGAAGCTAGTATTTGTTGCCTCTGTCAACGTGCAAATCTTCAATTGGATTAGAAATGAAATATATTGAAAACTTGGTGAACATCATGAATGAAATATATTGCAATTTGCAAACTTGCCAGGGTCCACGCTGAAGATTCTAATCCTAATTGAATTAGGACTTAAGGAGATATCAAAGTGAATTAAAGATAGACCAGCACAAGTGGCAAATAGAAGATCAGAGTGCGAGATTTTTGGGGATTTGGATTTTGGTTAATCCATTCACTATCCAGCTGAAATTGATATTGTTTGAATATAAAGGGCAACGCAGTAAAAGTCCAGGGGAAAAGAGGGGAGAGTTGCACGGGGGCAGCAAGTAGGGAGCGTTGCACAAGAGTGAGAACACTACAGGGACGAGCAATACAGCTTCAATGTAGTTTTCTTGTTCTTTCTTTTATGTTTGAGTAGTTGTTTTGTTTCTAGGATTGGGCAATGCCCTTTGACTTTATTATGATGAATTTGTTAATGTTTGATTTATTGATTTGGTTCTTATTGTGCTTTATCCATGTGAATTGATTAATCACCTTTTTGCATATCTTAGATATTGTAGGGATGAACTGAGAAGTGAACCTAGGTATTAGATCCATAGGAATTGAACTTAGGAATTAAATCACGAGAGTTAGAAGTGGTCTTTCGATGGCACCATTGAATTATCATAAATCGTAATGGGTTCAATTTAAATACAACTACCACGAGAGTAGGAGTTGATTTAATTGAGCACGATTCTATCTCGAGAGGGAATATTAACTAAGTTAGGATGACTGTTGACGAGTCTGGGCAAGTATACCCAGTCGTGCAAATAATACGGTGGTGAGACCGGTTTATCGTATCCACGGGGATTGGATGTCAAGTACCAATTCACAAACTCAGCAACTATCTAGACTAAACTAACAATCACGAGAAATTAAAACAGAAAAATAAAGCAACAAAAGCAATAAAATGTTTTTGATCTTTTTTGGGGACTTTTTACAAACACTTGGAGTGCAGAAAGGATATGTTGGGACTAGACTTCACCAAACCTCTAACTCATGCACTATCAGGACTAGATACCTCCCATTCATGCTTCAGATATTAAAATCAATCCACTAAATTACTCAAACCCCGATTCCTCGGATGGAAAGAGCCTAAATCCACTAATAGACCCTAATTCCTTAGGTGGACTAGATGAATGAATTTGCATTAGGATTAGGGATTACGCGATTACTAGTAAACCCAACTCCATTCCTAGATGAAAGGGTTACTAGGTGATTAAATTCAGTTCCGATTCTGATGCGAACGTCCCCATTGCATACCAAAACACTAATCGAGTCATGGGGGTGCTAGCCACAACAAGCATTAAGCACAGAAAATTAATCACTAATATGAAGACATGAACATGGAATAATTAGTCAAGATAAATACATGATGATAAGTTTGATTACATCTAATCCCAACAAACGGGATTTAACTATTCATCACTACAGAGAAAGCCAAACCAGAAAAGCAGTAGAGAAAGGAGGAAAGGGAGAACTCCATTGAAGCTTTCCACTGTCGTCACAGCAACCCCCTAACTCAGCTCCCTTTTAGGGTTGGCACCCTATCCAGCCGTAGCTCCAAGTGCCTCCTCTCCAAGAACCCCCTCAATTATGCCCTAAAACAACAACTTATACCAATCAGTTCTGCGCTCGCTAGCGAGGTAAATGTCCTCTCGCGAGACGAATGTTAAAAATCTGCTGCTTCAGAGAATTGAACTCTCGCGAGGCGAGAGTTGCTCGCGACGCGAAACAGTAAAGTGCTTCTCAAATATGCCCGTGAGGAGCATCAGGTCCTGGGCGTGACGGCTTCTGGTTTCCAGACTCGCGAGGCGAGACAAGGTTCGCGAGGAGAATCAAAAAGGCTTGCATTTTCTGGCACAGTCAGCTTTCAGGGTCGCGAGGCGAATCCAATCTCGCGAGGCGAATCTCCATAATTCTGCTTGGCTCAATTTCTTCTCTTTTTAGGCTGTATTTCATCCAAGCTTCATTATGGCCAAATATGCACAGTTTTCCTTAAGTTCCTGCAAAATAACACCAAGAAACCGCTTCACCCGTTCCAAGAGAAAATCTAATAAAAACCAAATAAATAATGCCTAATCTATATGAAATATGCATGCAAAAGTGTGTAAGAAACATCATGTAAAATCACACTATCAAATCACCCCAAGCTTATTCAATTGCTTGTCCTCAAGCAATCACCAAGGCCAGAAGAAGAAAACAGAACATGGATAGTGAACTAAGAACCCGAGTAAATGATCCAAGTAATAGGCAATTCAAATAATTCAGCAAGAGACAATCAATTTAAGTCCAATTAGAGGCTTAGGTTCCTTAGACTCATATTCTCACTGATTTGGGCACTCTTTCTCACCTGAAGCTCACCCCAAGCTTGTTCATTTGCTTGGCTCTCTTTTCTCACCTCACTCAAGTGTTTAGGGGATAAGACATTTCACTCAATTTTCCTCAAGGAATGAATCCTACCATAGGCTTGACTATCAACCAAATCTCTACTTTATTAATGAAAACAATTAAGAATCAAGAGGTCTTTTACTTTGGTTGTAACGTGGCCATGGGATTAATCGTTAGGTGGGGACATCAAGAAAAGGACATTTCAAAAGGCTACACAAAACATTAAGCATTGCAATTCATGATACCTTCTAAAATACCTTCTTGGGTTTTCGATTCACTTTCCACCTTTCTTTTCTTTCTTTTTCTTTTTATTCCTTTTTTTTTCTTTTTGTCATCCCCTTCTCTAATTTTTTTTTCTTTTTTTCTTTTTCTTTTGCTTGGAGAAGGGGAGATTTTCAAATCAAGAGAATTATATTTTTTTTTTGATTCTTTTCCCAAACTTTTTCGACTACCTTTTTACCCTTTTGTAATACTTTAGAAGGTCCCTATCAATATCATTCAACAATATATTTCAAGGTACCAAGAAAAGCATTTTTTTTCTTTCAGGCTCAAAATTGGGCAACTATATGGTAGCATTTCATCATTCAAAGCTCAGAAGGACAGAAAAATACCTATTGCCTCAATCATTTTCAAAAATGTTTTCAAAAATATTTAAGCTTCAAAATGGTTTTAAGTCAAGTTCTAGAGAAATCAAACCAAGAGGAATAACACTCTAACACAAAGAATGGGGTAGAATTTAGTGAGTACCCCTTTGGCTCAAAATCTCACATTTTAGTTCAGAATCAATGAAAAACACAAATCCACAGAACCATATGCTAATTATCAACCATCCAAGATTATCTCAAACATTTTCATTTGCAGCCATATCACAAGAATAAACAGAATTGGGTTCAACAATTCACTATCACAAATTTAATTGGCACTTAGTTTTCACAATTGGATGCAAAATCTAAACAAGGGCAATCTAATTGTGTGATCATGCAAAACTGCCATGCAAAACTATATGAATGCAACATGCAAAATGTAAATGCAAAATACCCCTACCCCAAGCTTAAGAATTTACATTGTCCCCAATGTAAACAATCAAGTTGGAGAGAGGAGAAGAAAAATAAAATAAAATAAAATAAAAATAAAAAATTGGAACGGCTTACCGAGGCGGTAGCGGGTGTTGACTTTGCTTTTTCTCTGCCCCTTTTGCTCTTCTCCTTGTCTTCTTTCTCTCCCTTCCTTCCTTCCTACCCTGAAAAACTTGGCAATTCTCAATTTATTATTTTTCCTCTTGAGCTTCTCAAATTATTCAAGAGGGTAAAATCAAAAACAAAATTATTAAGAAAATGAAAACAACTAAGGAGAAGGGTTAAGAAACTTGGGTTGCCTCCCAATAAGCGCTTCTTTAACGTCACTAGCTTGACGTTCTAGGATCCTCCTCCCGGATCAAATGGTATTTGGAGTGGAGATTGTAGCAGTAGTATGACTTTATCCTCAACTCCACCCAGCCAGTGTGTGAAAGCACCATTGACCTCTTCAACTATAATAATGCACTTCTTCCTAGCGGGTCAAATGGCATTCTCACCAGGAAGTTTGACAGACAAGTGGAAGGGACTAACTTGCCAATGTCCACACATGCATGCAAGCCGACATATTTGTCCAATGCAGAAATTTCAGATTCCTTAGCAAGCATGGTGGAATCCACTACCACTTCGTCTTCATCTTGAACTATCCCCCAAACCAGACTTTCCTCAAATTGGGCTTCAGGTGACTTTTGTACTAACTGTTTGCAAATCTCCTCAACTTGCATTTTGAAGTTCTGCATCACAGCTTCGATACTCTCACATTTGGCTCTTGCCTTGGCCTCAGAGGCGGATAGCTCTTGGGAATACTGTTCTAGGGCAGCTTTCAACGGTGTTTGCTCCATCCATTCCCATTCTTCAATTTCCCAAGGACTTGTGGAAGGTACTTCCTCTTCTTGTGACTTGTCCACCATCACCCCTTCATCTTCAATTTGATCCATTCCCACAACCAGATTCTGCTCAACTTCTGCTTCATGTGGCTCCATGGGAATCACAATACACGGTGGTGGAGGTGGCAAATATGAACAAAAGGTTTCCCAATCCTCCTCGGAGAAGTTATATATAAGCCTTCCCGTCATATAATCAACTTGTGCTGGAGTGACATGACCCATCAATTCTATGCAGTCTCCCAAACACCAGTTGTCCTCCAAAGCGTGACTTGAGGCTTCCTCATCAGGTGGATAATAGTGATTGTCCATGAATTTCGTCCACCTTGCACAAACACAACTCAAAACAAAAAGATCAAATATATACCGAAAATTAAAAAGGAATAAAAATGTCTAAATTAGTTGCCTCCACTGTTACTAATGATATTGGCAAAACCAATCCCCGGCAACGGCGCCAAAAACTTGTTGACGAGTCTGGGCAAGTATACCCAGTCGTGCAAGTAATACGGTGGTGAGACCGGTTTATCGTATCCACGGGGATTGGATGTCAAGTACCAATTCACAAACTCAGCAACTATCTAGACTAAACTAACAATCATGAGAAATTAAAATAGAAAAATAAAGCAACAAAAGCAATAAAATGTTTTTGATCTTTTTTGGGGACTTTTTACAAACACTTGGAGTGTAGAAAGGATATGTTGGGACTAGACTTCACCAAACCTCTAACTCATGCACTATCAGGACTAGATACCTCCCATTCATGCTTCAGATATTAAAATCAATCCACTAAATTACTCAAACCCCGATTCCTCGGATGGCAAGAGCCTAAATCCACTAATAGACCCTAATTCCTTAGGTGGCCTAGATTAATGAATTTGCATTAGGATTAGGGATTACGCGATTACTAGTAAACCCAACTCCATTCCTAGATGAAAGGGTTACTAGGTGATTAAATTCAGTTCCGGTTCTGATACGAACGTCCCCATTGCATACCAAAACACTAATCGAGTCATGGGGGTGCTAGCCACAACAAGCATTAAGCACAGAAAATTAATCACTAATATGAAGACATGAACATAGAATAATCAGTCAAGATAAATACATGACGATAAGTTTGATTACATCTAATCCCAACAAACGGGATTTAACTATTCATCACTACAGAGAAAGCCAAACCAGAAAAGCAGTAGAGAAAGGAGGAAAGGGAGAACTCCATTGAAGCTTTCCACTGTCGTCACAGCAACCCCCTAACTCAGCTCCCTTTTAGGGTTGGCACCCTATCCAGCCGCAGCTCCAAGTGCCTCCTCTCCAAGAACCCCCTCAATTATGCCCTAAAACAGCAACTTATACCAATCAGTTCTGCGCTCGCTAGCGAGGCGAATGTCCTCTCGCGAGGCGAATGTTAAAAATCTGCTGCTTCAGATAATTGAACTCTCGCGAGGCGAGAGTTGCTCGCGACGCGAAACAGTAAAGTTATTCTCAAATATGCCCGTGAGGAGCACAGGGCCTGGGCGTGACGGCTTCTGGTTTCCAGACTCGCGAGGCGAGACAAGGTTCGCGAGGCGAATCAAAAAGGCTTGCATTTTCTGGCACAGTCAACTTTCAGGGTCGCGAGGCGAATCCAGTCTCGCGGGGCGAATCTCCAGAATCATGCTTGGCTCAATTTCTTCTCTTTTTAGGCTCTATTTCATCCAAGCTTCATTATGGCCAAATATGCACAGTTTTCCTTAAGTTCCTGCAAAATAACACTAAGAAACCGCTTCACCGGTTCCAAGGGAAAATCTAATAAAAACCAAATAAATAATGCCTAATCTATATGAAATATGCATGCAAAAGTGTGTATGAAACATCATGTAAAATCACACTATCAATGACTCGCCTTCAATTGAGTTATATATTAACAAAGGTATAGTCAATTAGGATTCATAATTGACCATTGTGGTAGTCCCGATCCTGGAAGCTCTCTTCTCATATTTAAAAACCCAAAAATATTTGATTTCTTTTATTGTTTCTTTTATTTTCATGAAATCTATTCACACCTATTTCTTAGTTTAAATAGTTGTTTCATTTGTGATGTGGTGCTTGGTTTCCCAATCCCTGAGTTCGATACTCGGTGTCTCACCATTTTATTATTACTTGCTTCAATCTGGTACGCCTGTCGGACCCTATCATAGAGCTACCCATGCTTTGAGGATTAGGGTTTTCTGTCAAAATGACAGAGAAAAAGAGGGAAGAAAAGGCGTGAGAGTAAAGAGATCTGAGAAAGAAAATGGTTGGCAAAGAAAAACAAATTGAAAGTTTCAAAAATCATAGATTACTGCCGGAAACTAATGAAAAACCGTTGGCAACGCGTCATTTACCAACGAAGGACACGACCGTCAGTAAATTTCTGTCGGAAATTAGGCCTTTTCTTGTAGTGACACCTGGTCCGCCAATTCATGGATTTAGATGTCCTTCTCCACAAACTCAGTGTT
>CM061062.1:198257917-198361917 GCA_030762895.1 Sophora flavescens
TGATCATATGTTTTGCGTGATTAATCAGTTAAACGTGTTTGAGGCCTAACGGCGATTCGCGTTTCAGAACTTGAATCGGGATCATAAATGTTTTCTAATTCTGATTTGATTGTGTTAATCACATGTGTTGCGTGATTGACTTGTTAACGTTGATGAGGCTTAGTCAGCGATTCACGTTTAGAACTTGAATTAGGATCATCGATCGAATATTGCACAAGAGTGAGTAGGAGATCGGTGCGACCTTATAGGGAACATGAATTAACAGAATTCGAGATTAGGATTATGAGATCTAGTAAGTAATTAATCCAATCGTCGAATACGTCCTAATGAGCACGAGAGTGGATATAGGAGAATTTAGGGGTCCCGGTTGACATTGTAATTGAACTTAGGGAGGAATTCATCATCACTTGGATGTACATATTGGGTAGGTGGATTTGTGACCTTGGACATTTTAGTTTTCATATTTTTAGTTAATTATTTAATTAGATTTGTTAATTTAATTTCGATCCTATTCTCTCTCTCTCAACCACCTTCTTCCGTAACTTGACCAAACGTATCGGATTTCCCGCGGATTAGTCGAATTGGTAGCCCAATCCCTGAGTTCGACCTCGGTAATTACTTACCGTGTTTATTTTTATTACTTGCGACGACCCGGTACACTTGCCGGAGTCACAACAAGTTTTTGGCACCGTTGCCGGGGGTTGGCACAACCAATTTTTCTGATTTTAGGGAAGTTTGATTATTTGGTTAAGTTACTTTTATTTTTATTTCTATTTTTAACTTTTATTATTATTCTCTATTTCTTGATCCCACTTGGTCTTGGCCCTGTTTTGTATGCGAGGTACCCTTTCAAGGCGGATTGCGAATCATGGAGATTGTTTATTTTCCAGCCTTGGACGGTGTTACAAAATATGACTTTGGGCCTAATATATCCCTGGGAGATCACTGGCGCTGGGGACGTAATTGCCCTCATGCACAAGCTTATAGTGTAATCAAGAAGCATGAGGAGGAATGGGAATGGAATGAGCAAACACCGTTGAAAGCTGCTCTAGAACAATATTCCCAAGAGCTATCCACCTCTGAGGCCAAGGCAAGAGCCAACTGTGACAGTATCGAAACTGTGATGCAGAATTTCAAAGCGCAAGCTGAGGAGATTTGCAAGCAGTTAGTACAAGAGTCACATGAAGCCCAATTTGAAGAAAATCTGGTTTTGGGGATAGATCAAAATGAAGATGAAGTGGTAGTTGATTCCACACTGTTTGCCAAGCAACCGAAAATTTCTGCATTGGATAACTATGTTGGCTTACATGCATGTGTGGACATGGATAAGTTAGACCCTCCCACTCGTCTGGCACACTTCCTCGAGAAAACACCATTTGACCCGAGAGGAAGTGAATTCATAATTGAAGAGGTCAATGGAGTTTTCACACACTGGCTGGGTGGAGTTGATGATAAGGTCATATTGTTGCTACGATCTCCACTCCAATTACCATTTGATCCGGGTGGAGGATTTGATATGATGAGCGTCTCTTGGCCCCTATACCACAGACTATGGGATCCAGGTGGATGCTTCTTAATAAGTCAAGCTCGGGACGTTAAACAAGCGCTTCTTGGGAGGCAACCCAAGCTAGGTATCCCTCTCTTTTCCTAACTTTTGTTTTGTTTTTATTTTTGTTTTTGTTTTGTTTGTCACTCTTGAATAATTTGAGAAGATCAAGAGTTTTTGTATGAATTGTCGTGTCGGCAAGCTTGTTGGATGTTAATTGAATTTAGCATAGATTAATTGCATGAATTATTTGACCATTGATGATTTCCCCTAGGCTCTGAAAATAGAAAAGTTTAACCCCACTTAAAAATTGAAAACTGAACTTTGAGAATTTTATTGTGATTACTTGATTTATGATAAGTTTGGGGTGAGGGGGTGCACACACTAGGAATCGTATCTCGGTCAAACAATTTGCAAAATGTCCAGGTGAGGAATTTGAGCCTCCAACTCTGTTTTTGAATGTGTGAATCACTGTTAAGTTGCACTTTCCCGAATGTGCTTGAATCTCTATATGGTTTGCATGTTTATGTGTTGCATCAAATGATTTAGGCAATTTTCTTTGAATACCTACTTGGCCTGAAAAGAACCATCCCTAATGCATGTTCCCTAGTTAGCCAAATTGAGCCCAATTGACCTATTGTTTCTTGATGACCCTACATTACGAGCCAAAATCTGAAAAACCATGTTAACCCAATCTTAGGATTAGGAGAGCATGGAAATGAGCAAGAGAAAGGTTGTGAGAAACTAAGTTTGGGGTGGCTACAAGGAGGTATGACATTTTGGGGTGAGAAAAAGAAAAATGAAGGTTGAAACCCAAGGCAATAAAAAAAAAATATATTCAAAATAAATTGCCAAAGGAAAAGGGGCAAAACAGAAAAAAAAAAAAAAAGACTAGCAAGGAAAAAGGCTGTAGTCACCCGAGACAAAAAGAAAAATGGAAAAAAGTAATTTGAGTGGAAAATGTGTTTAATGCTCATGCTCTCTTAGTTCCTAGGGACTTAAGCCTAAATATCCTTCATTATCCTACCCTGAGCCAGGCCCCATTACAACCTTTTAAAGACCTTCTGATGTTGCATACATGTTTTCGTGGGAATTACTTTTGAGATGAAAATCAAATTCATGGTAAGTGCTCTTGATAAGTGAAATTGAGTGAAAAAGTTGAAAGCCTTGACGAATTGAGCGAATGAGTGAAATTTTACATACCCTTGTGAGGAAGGCAATTGTTTGGAATAGGTGATCTTCCTTTTGTGTGTGACTCTGATCCTCAACTTTGACTAATGATTGCATGAATGATGAAGTTCTCAATGGTTTAAAGTAAATGAATGTGGGGATTACATTGATGTAGGGGGGAGATCATTGGAGAAAAACTGTTTTGTAAAGTTGCATTAAATTTGTGCGAAATCGATTGATTCCTTTAGGCTTGCCAAGTCTTGAGTCGTTTTTTAGTTTTAAGCTTGCTTGGGGACAAGCAAGGTTTAAGTTTGGGGTATTTTGATAAGCCTCTGGCTTATCTAGTATTATGACTAGATAAACTAGGGTTTATGTGCCAATTTATTCGAGTTCACTCTCGTTTTCGCCCAAATTTGCCTTGTTTTGTTCCTAAGTTGGACTTTGACTCGTTTTACGTATTTTGTGTAGTTTTTAGGTTATTTTGAATAGAATTACGCTTGTGGGTGCTTTTGTTGTTTCAGGTTAAATAAGTGAAGCTCCGGGAGTCAAGGAAAGTCGAAAAGCAGTGGAAATTGCAAGTCTGGAGACACTCGCCTCGAGAGTGTATGCTCGCCCCGCGAGCCTGAAAGTCAACAAAGCAGCAAAAGTCATCACTTCAGTCTCGCCACGTGAGAGGTGTCTCGCCTCGCGAGCTCATGAAAACCTGCAAGACAGAGACCATCACGGCCAAGCCGTGATGAATACCACGCCCGTGGCAGTTTAAGGTTTGAAGACTCGTCCCGCGAACACACTTTCGCCTCGCGAGAGTTCAAATTGAAAGCGCGCCAATTTTTAATTCTCGCCTCGCGAAAGGCTGCTCGCGAGCGAGCGAGCGCAGATCAGGAATCCTATTTAAAGGCTTTTGCAGATCAAATTTAGGGAGGGGGGGGGGGATCGTGAGGGATCCAGTTTTCCACTTAGGTTAGGGCAGTAGTTACGAATCCTTATTTCTCCTTGGAGCTGCGTCTCCTTTTCTGGTTTCTTTTTACTTTACGATGGTGATTATGTCCGAGTGTTTGTCTATGAGCATGAGGAACTAATCCCCTCGTCCGAGGGAACAATGAAGCCACCCATGGCGATGTAAAACCGATATGATGTATGTCTTTCTCCTTTAATTCAATTCTTGTTTTCCGATTCTGATTTGAATGTTTGATCATATGTTTTGCGTGATTAATCAGTTAAACGTGTTTGAGGCCTAACGGCGATTCGCGTTTCATAACTTGAATCGGGATCATAAATGTTTTCTAATTCTGATTTGATTGTGTTAATCATATGTGTTGCGTGATTGACTTGTTAACGTTGATGAGGCTTAGTCAGCGATTCACGTTTAGAACTTGAATTAGGATCATCGATCGAATATTGGACGAGAGTGAGTAGGAGATCGGTGCGACCTTATAGGGAACATGAATTAACAGAATTCGAGATTAGGATTATGAGACCTAGTAATTAATCCAATCGTCGAATACGTCCTAATGAGCACGAGAGTGGATTTAGGAGAATTTAGGGGTCCCGGTTGACATTGTAATTGAACTTAGGGAGGAATTCATCATCACTTGGATGTACATATTGGGTAGGTGGATTTGTGACCTTGGACATTTTAGTTTTCATATTTTTAGTTAATTATTTAATTAGATTTGTTAATTTAATTTCGATCCTATTCTCTTTCTCTCAACCACCTTCCGTAACTTGACCAAACGTATCGGATTTCCCGCGGATTAGTCGAATTGGTAGCCCAATCCCTGAGTTCGACCTCTGTAATTACTTACCGTGTTTATTTTTATTACTTGCGACGACCCGGTACACTTGCCGGAGTCACAACATTGAGCTCCAAAGGAGACATCCAATAGTGGTGAGAAAATGCCTTCCTTAAACATGGTATCCAAAACAATAATGCTAAAGACACACTTTTGTGGACATCATACGGTTGATGCCGTATGAACAGTGTCACACAGTGTACTGTAGCTGTACTGTGTTGCACTGTAGCGGTTTTTTTTTAAAAATTTAAATTTATTTTAAAAATAATTTTTTTGATTAAATATATGTCAATATCTGGTGAATCGGGTACAAATATCTGGTGAATTCAGTTCATTATCTGGTGAATGGGTTTTTTTGAGAAATAATTTTTTTGATTAAGTATGTGCAAATATATGATGAATCCGGTATAAATATCTAGTGAATTCAGTTCATTATCTGGTGAATAGGTTTTTTTGAGAAATAAATTGTGGTTAAGTATGTGCAAATATATGGTGAATCAGGTATAAATATCTGATGAATTCAGCTCATTATCTGGTGAATGTGTTTTTTTTATAAATAAATTTTGTTGGTTAAGTATGTGTAAATATCTGGTGAATCGAGTACAAATATATGGTGAATTCAATTCATTATCTGGTGAATGAGTTTTTTAGAGAAATACTTTTTTTGGTTAAATATGTGCAAATATCTGGTGAGTCAGGTATAAATATCTGGTGAATTCAGTTCATTATCTGATGAATGAGTTTTTTTGAGAAATAAATTTTGGTTAAGTATGTGCAAATATCTGGTGAATCATGTACAAATATCTGGTGAATTCAGTTCATTATATGGTGAATACGTTTTTTTTAAAATAAATTTTTTATTTTTTTAAAAAATTCAAAATTTAAAAAAAAACAAAAAATTTGGTGTTGTAGTGCTACTGTAATAGCGTTGTATTTGTGTCAAAAACGTGTGTTCATTTCAGCAGAGCTCTATCCAAAATACTAGTAATATTCGGATAGAACACGCATACCCTTTTGAGGCTGCGATCCAGTTATCCAAGTTAAGGTCGTATGGGCTTTTAATAGAAAAATGGTCCCAGTTCACGTTTGGCGCCATGGAGGCCATGTGGGTGTGGTTACACGTACGTGATGGAAATTTTTGGGGGTGTAAGGAGAAGGTGTTTCACTTGGACAAGCTATCAAATTTGGGGTCTCTCTCAACGTTTTAAATTCGTGGTTTAAGTTACATTATGGCTGTAATTGTAGTCGTATTTTAATTTCATATTCTTGCAAATTCCGGCACCGTGTGATCCGAAAGATGAAGAACAATACTGCTATCCATTCACTACAACCATCTAATCAGAAATACTCTCTGAATTATATGATAATAGAGTTACAAAATAGCTTAGTCTTGTTAGTTACATCAATGATCTATTTATACCAACTCTCCCCCTTCCATATGGGAAGTTAATCCACCCACCATGCGGCAGTTATTGGAGATCATGGATTAGTGGTATTGTTCCCACTTAATCATGTCTTCCACTATATTTCCAGTCAGTACACAAGCATCCCCAAGCTTTGAGCTTCAAAGAGGCGAAAGAGCTTTAAAAGATGTCTTCAAGTAAACCATATTCTTTTCGAGCTGAACGATAAATGTCTCCAGGCAAATCCAAGCTTTTTTCAAGCTGATTTGCCGATATCTTTGAAGAAACGTCCGTTGTGCCTCGTTAAAACTTTCCCAGGCAAAAACCTTTTCAGGAAAAAAGCCCCGGTTAGGAAAAAGAGTACACGTGCGAAAGAACTTTGATAGGCATCTTCAAGAAAACCGAGCTTTCTCTGAGCTGATCATACGTGTTTCAACTCTTCTTCTTCTTTGTCTTCCTCTTAGTAAACCGAGCTTTTTTCTTCTTACTTCTACTTCCGCTTCTTGTTTCTTCTTCTTCTTTTCGCTTTTTGCCTCTGCTTCTCTTCCTCTTCTTTTTCATCTTCTTTTTAGTAAACCACGCTTTCTTCTTCTTGATTTATATATACTTGTTCTAATACAACTTCAACTAGAACAACAACAAAACATCATCACTGCTAACTTAAAATAACTTCTTTACAAACTCATTAATAACCAAGTCGTTGCAGAGTTTTTTATGCCTTATAACTCCTTTTCACACCGAATTTTTTCTTCACCTAGTTTTCCTTGTAACTCCTTCTGCCTTATCTCTTCTATTCCCCCTTATTTCTTCTTTTCGCTTCTGCTTCTTCTTTTTCGTCTCGCTTTTGTCTCTGTTTCGCTTCTTCAACAAGTCTTTGTCGAGTTGTTTCCTTTTAACTCCTTCTACCATATAACTCCTTTTCCCCCAAGCTCCTCTCCGAGTTCTCCCTTTTTTTTTTTGCTGCTTTATAACTCCTTCTGCCTTATAACTCCTTTTACCAACCAAATTGTTCATCAAGTTCTTCCTTCCTTCTGTCTTGTAACTCATTTTTCCCCGAGTTCTTCCTTCCTTATTTTTTATTTTTTACACCTTATAACTCTTTCCTTACACCTCTTTTTTCTTCCTTATAAGTCCTTTTTTTTTTCCAACTCCTTATATCCACCTAGGTCTTGTCGAGATTTTTCCTTCCTTATTACTCATTTCATCATTTTTTTCCAACCCCGTATATCACCATAGCTCTTTACCGAGCTTTTTCCTTTCTTACTCCTCCTTTTTCTTCCTTATAACTCCTTTCATTATTATTTTTTTACTCCTTATATCCACCTAACTCTTGCTGAGATTTTTCCTTCCTTATGACTCCTTTCGAATTTTTTTTACAACTCCTTATATCCACCTAGCTCTTGCCAAGATTATTCCTTCTTTATGACTCATTTCATCATTTTTTTTTCAACTCCGTATATCACCATAGCTCTTTATCGAGCTTTTTCCTTCCTTACGCCTCCTTTTTCTTCCTTATAACTCCTTTCATATATTTTTTTTTACTCCTTATATCCACCTGAGCTTTTTTTTCGTCGAGTTTTCCTTATAACTCCTTATGGCTTATCTTTTGTATTTCCCCTTATCTCTTCTATTCCACATGATCCCCGTTAGAATAAGACTCGCCGACAACCTTGGATGTTTACCTTTTATTGACAACAACACCTTCCGAAAACGCAAACCATTATAGCAAACATCAAAGGGTTTTCCGAGTATCATATCATCAATAATAAAATTAATTAGACCTTCTAGCTGAACCAAACAAAATAAACTGGGTACATCAATTCTATAACCATTCAGGGATCCTTATATTTATTTAAATAATTTTACGTCCATTTTCTAGGCCAATATACCCATATCTTAGCAGAAAACACCACATCCATCCCTTGTAACATCCCAGTCTGCTTTATGGATTTTGTCCCCACAAACCAACACGGATAAACTGGGTACATCAATTCTATAACCATTCAGCTTGCTGTGTCCTCACTCACACGCTTCCTGGGAAAACGTCCCAGGAGGTCGCCCATCCCAGAATTGCTCCAAGTCAAGCACGCTTAACTGTGGAGTTCTTAAGTGATGGGCTCCCGAAGAAAAGATGCATCTTGTTGGTATAGGTAGTACCAATCAATTCATATAAGTCATCCTCAACTGTATAGTCCCATACCTACACAGTCTCAGGATCCCTCTCATTTCGGTGTGTAATCGGTTCATTCACGTGTCCATCCGGCCTCCGCCTAGAAGCCTGCCAGGAACCGCTTCTTGTCTGTGCCTTCTTGCACCGGCGATCACTCCTCGCCCTCGTCAGCCCCAGGTGTCACATGCCCTCCAGCTTCTGCTTGGTTCGTCCCCAAACCACACCGTACTGGGAGAGGTGCCGCTCTGATACTATTTTTAATATCCTAGGCTGCTATATGGATTGATGACAGTCTCCACAAACCAACACGGGTCTTTTAAGCGTGCTTTGTCCTCACTCACACGCTTCCCGAGAAAACTTCCCAGGAGGTCACCCATCCCATAATTGCTCCAAGTCAAGCATGCTTAACTGTGGAGTTCTTAAGTGATGGGCTCCCAAAAATAAGATGCATCTTGTTGGTATAGGTAGTACCAATCAATTCATATAAGCCATCCTCAACCATATAGTCCCATACCTACACAGTCTCAGGATCCCTCTCATTCTGGTGTGTAATCGGTTCATTCACGTGTCCCTCCACCTAGAAGCCTGCTAGGAGCAGGTCATTGTTCGTGCCTTCTTGAACCGGCGACCAATCCCCGCCCTCGTCAACCCCTGGTGTCACATGCCCACCAGCTTCCGCTTGGTTCGTCCCCGAACCATACCGTACTGGGAGATGTGTCGCTGTAATACCATTTGTAACATCCCAGCATGCTTTGTCGTCACTCACATGCTTCCTGGGAAAACTTCCTAGGAGGTCACCCATCCCATAATTGCTTTAAGTCAAGCACGCTTAACTGTGGAGTTCTTAAGTCATGGGCTCCCGAAAAGAAGATGCATCTTGTTGGTATATGTAGTACCAATTAATTCATTTAAGCCATCCTCAACCGTATAGTCCCATACCTACACAGTCTCAGGATCCCTCTCATTTTGGTGTGTAATCGGTTCATTCACGTGTCCCCCAGCCTAGAAGCCTGCCAGGAGCCGCTCCTTGTCCATGCCTTCTTGCACAGGTGACCACTCCCCGCCCTTGTCATCCCCGGGTGTCATATCCCTCATAAACCACTATTTTATTCTCATAATAATTCAATATATTCAAATAAACTAAATGCCTACCCACTTGTTTAACGATTTAAGCAGCATGGAAATAAAGAAAATGTACATATGCTTTTAAAAGGCCCTCCTATTACTCAGGCAAACTCACGGAAACAAGTATACAGAAACATATATTAAGGTTACTTTTTAATTTTAAAAGGAACAATATCACCCGGTGATGGAACATTGTAGCATGCCATTTCCTCTATTCCAATGCCAACAACAACCTTATTCTCTCCAAAACCCAATCCACTTTTTCTATTTGTGCCCTTCTCCTCTTCATCACCCTCCTCCTCTTCGCTTTCTCCACATTCGAACCCAACAACACTACCCCGAAAAATTTCCCCCTTCACAAAAACATCATTCCCCCATGTCATAAGCAACCTGTCTGATCTGCCTACAAATGGATTGAAACATTATTCAAAGTTCTGAGACCCACAATGAAGCACAAAAGACCTTGTCAACTGATTCCTGCTTTGTTTCTTGTATACAAACACATCTGGACCTTGTTGCCGAATCAACTTCTGTATTTCCCTTTTCTTAAGCCTTTCCCCCAAACCCCTTATATTATATGATAAAATCTTCAGTTATCACTACAAAGCAACACCCGCACCTACCACATCAAACTTCAAGATTCGACTGACCCTGTCACCAATATCATCTACTCTCTCTGCTGCCAAGCGATCTCGACTCTCCATTTCCCATGATTTGGAAATAACCTCGACTTCATTCCCTTGACTGACCACTCCAACTGACTTGCCAAACTCCCACACTTCCTTAGCCACTTCATCTATCCTTTTATGTAAAAGCATCCTGACTCGCTGTCGCGCACGTGCCAAAAAGCGAGCGGTTTACAAAAACATGTAGATAGGGAAAGTGCGACAACTCGAGTATCATCTCACAAGGACTCTTGGGTTGTTATTAACACAAAATCAGTTTTTTTTTTTGGGGGGGGGGGGGGGGGTTGGATTTAAATGGAAATCAGAAAATAATGCAATTAAAATAACTATCAAATAGCTAAAAAACGATCAACCTACTGTTCTCGGTTTCCCACTATATTCATGCCCTCCTTCTAGCACCAAAATTTGACGCGCTGTCGCGCACGCGCCAAAAAGCGAGCGGTTTACAAAAACATGTAGATAGGGAAAGTGCGACAACTCGAGTATCGTCTCACAATGACTCTTGGGTTGTTATTAACACAAAATCATTTTTTTTTTGGGGGGTGGATTTAAATGCAAATCGAAAAAGAAAGAGCAGAAAATAATGCAATTAAAATAAATATAAAATATCTAAAAAAATATAAAACTCCAGTTATCGGTTTCCCACTATCATCGATTATATAATTCCATGCCCTAAGCAGATTCTACTCTCTTTTCGATTGTAGCATCAATTAACAAGCGAAACCAATGCTACGAGACATATGTTCCTATTCCCGAATTAAGCAAACGGGGTGAAGCACTCATGAACTAAGCGAACATGAACGAACACACGCGAATTAAGCAAACATGATTAAGTATAGGAACATACAATCATCGAAACAAATCAATACCTATTCTATACGATCCTGAATTAAGCAAACAGAACATACAGAACAAATATTGAAAGAGAATAGCATTAAGTTTAGGAATTACAAAACCTCAAGTGGCGGTGGAACCCGATTACAGTAGATTAATCAAAGGAGACTAGCTCTCCATTACCAACATAAACCTAAACCTACTGTTGCAGCCGCACTATGTAAAGAAAAGAAGAAGAGAAAAGAAGATCCCACTGTTCTGTCCTAAAACAGACTTAAATACAGCTTCTGGATTCCGCGAGCTCGCAAGGCGAGCACACCTTCGCGAGGCGAATATTATGAACAATCTTCACTGTTTGGCTTTATCGCTAGGCGAGCTTAGTATTCGCGAGGCAAGGAATGGAAGAGTCTTCTTTTTATGCCCGTGATGAGCATCAGGGGCTAACTGTGATGCTTTCTGACTTCCAGGCTCGCGAGGCGAAGAAATGGTTCGCGGGGCGACACAAAAAGGTTTGCAATTTCTGGAACAGTCAACCTTTAGGCTCGTGTGGCGAGGTGAGGTTTGCGGGGCGAAGAACTCCAGAACTGCTTCTTTTTATTACCTGAAAACAAGGATTAACAGTAAGTACTTTATTCGACTCTAAATCAGCTAAATTAACCTAAAAATACTCTAGAGGCTCAAAATGCTGCTTGACGACAATCAAGTCTAATTTGGGCGAAAACGGAATATAATTAGCACAAAACCACGGTCATACTAGCCATAAAACTAGATGAGCCAGAAGCTGATCAAAATACCCCAAACTTAAACTTTGCTTGTCCCCAAGCAAACTAAAACTCAAAAACTCAAAAAGACTCAAGAACTGGTAAGCTTAAAGATTTAACCAATTTCACACAAATGTCATGCAATTCATCAAAACAGTTTTCTTCAATGTTCCCCCCTTTCAAACAAAGCAATCCCCACATGCATTCACTATAAGCATTTGAGAACTTCATCATTCAAACAATCATTAATCTAAGCAAGGATCCAAGTTACACACAAGGGGAAGATCACCAAATTCAAACAATCACCTTCCTCACAAGGGCATTTAGTGTTTCACTCAATCGCTCAGTTTGTCTAGGTTGTCAACATTTCACTCAATTTCACTTTTAAGAGCACTTCCCAAGAATTTGATTTTCATCTCAAACAAGGTTCCCACGGAAACATGCATGCAACATCAAAAGGTCTTTTAAGGTTGTAATGGGGCCTGACTAAGGGTAGGATATACAAAGGAACTAGGCTTAAGTCCCTAGGAACTAAGAGAGCATGAGCATTTTTAGACATTGAATTTCCACTCAAGTTCCTTTTTCCATTTTTCCTTATGCTTTGGGTGACTATAGCCTTTTTCTTGATATATTGTTTTTTTGATATTTTTGCACTTTTCTTTTTTTTTTCCCCCTTTTTTTTTTCTGCTTTTCTTTTCTTTTTGCCTTTGGCTCCAACCTTTTTATTATTTTTTTTTCTCACCCCAGAATGACATGTCACATCCTTGTAGCCACCCCAAACTTAGTTTCTTACAAACCTTCTCTTTGCTAAGCTTCCATGCTCTCCTAATCCTAAGATTGGGTTAACATGGTTTTTCCAGATTTTAGGCTCATAACATAAGGTCATCAATAATTAACAGGCTAATTAGGCTCAATGGGGCTAACTAGGGCACATGCATTAGGGACTGGTTCTTTTCAGGCCAAGTAGTTATTTCAAAGAAAATGCCTAAATCATTTGATGCAAACACATAGACATGCAAACCATGAAGAGATTCAAGCAAATTAGGGAAAGTGAAGCTTAAATGTGATTCACACAGTTAAAAACATGTTGGAGGCTCAAATCCTCACCAGGACATTTTTCGCAAATTGTTTGACCGAGATTCTATCCCTAGTGTGTGCACCCCTTCACCCCAAACTTGTCATAAATCATGCAATCATAACAGAATATCTCAAAGTTCAATTTTCAATTTTTCAAACGGGGATCAATTTTTCAATTTTTCAAAACCTAGGGGAAAATCATCAAAAATCAACATGTATCATGCAATCATCTATGCAAAAATTCAATCAAATCCAATCAAGCTTGCCGACACAAGACTCAACACACATACTCCTGATCTTATCAAATTATTCAGGAGCTAAAAGAAAACAAAACAAAAATAAAGCAAGAATAACTAAAAAGGAAAGGGTTTAGAGAAAACTCATGGAGGCGGTTCCACCGGGATCCCACTGTCTGTGATACAGCAGCCACGGAATGCCCAAAGTGCAATATGATCCTCCCGGATCCCATGGCATGCAGCATAAGGCCCACGTGATATACAAGGGACGGAAGCTTGTTCCATGGTCCCCTAACTTGCAGCCTTGATATGGAAGTGGGTGCTTGACAATCATGGTGACCTCGCCAAGTACGGCGGACTTCCCACTCCCTCTTGGGTCAAGGTTGACCTCTTTCTCAACAAAGTCCTCCCAATAAAATCGGGGTTCAACCTCTTGGACTGGCCACAGTGTCTTCATATCCAAGGGTGCAAAATGCAGAGGATTGAACTCCATCGCTGGTGGTTCCACAGTGGGAGGTGGCAAATAGGTGGAGAGGGTTTCTGGTGCTGCTTCATCTTCTGCACGTTCTTCATTCACTGCGCTAACAAATCCATCACCTGCTAAACCTAAAAAAATCTTAGCACACACCACACAAAGGTTAGTGTTGGTACATTCAGTACATATGGTACAATAAACTGAATCAGTAAAGGCCTGAATGTCTGGAAATTCAGCACACAGTTCATCCACCCCATCACTTTCAACACATGCATCTAATTCCAAAGGTTCTTCATTATCCTCAAGCATGGTGAAGCAGATGTCCTCCTGATCCTCATTTTCTATGTTTCCTGGCCGAACAGGGCCCTCAACCTCATATGTCTCCTGTTCCATATGGACGTTTTGCTCTTCACACCCTGAAAAGAATGAGCTTTCAAAACATGCTACACACGAAGCATAGTCAGTACAATCAGCACATGAAGTATAATAGATAGAATCAGGGGAGGTGTGAATATCTGGAGATTCAACACACAGTTCATCAACAGAAGTATTCTTGACATCATTATCAAAATTATCCCCAGAGGAAGTATTTCCAAGAACAACTGTTTGTGAATCTGCATGTTCTTTAAGGGGATGTGGAGTTTGCAGTGTAGCCAAGGCGGAAACGATGAGAGAATTTTTAGTGGCAAAGTCCCGCTGACTTGCTTCCATCCTCTGTTGAAA
Organism: Sophora flavescens; assembly: GCA_030762895.1. Lineage (NCBI taxonomy): Eukaryota > Viridiplantae > Streptophyta > Magnoliopsida > Fabales > Fabaceae > Sophora > Sophora flavescens. The sequence continues at coordinate 198,271,917 of CM061062.1, forward strand.
TTCGAGATTGTTTGCTTCCATTTGTGCAGTTATCTGTGCAGTCATTTGCTTGAACAGGTCCTCTAGTGAAGGTCCGGAAGGTGCAGAAGTGGTCACTTGGGGGGGGGGGGGGTTCTGTGGTGGTGCCAGAGGTAACATCAGTTGTGACTCCCCATACCAAGGGTGTGGATGGTTTCCCCAGCAGGAAGGGTCATGAATGTTGCGCCTGATTGATGCAGCTATGAAGGCAGGAAAGTATCTCAACAGGAAGCCTTTCTTCAAATCAAACCAGGTTGAGATGGAATTCGGCTCGAGACAATACAACCAATCCTTCGCAGCACCTTCAAGTGAGAATGGGAAGGCTCTCATCTTGATGTGGTCTTCTGTTATTCCTTCAGGTCTCAGCATTGTAGAACAAACAATCTGGAATTCCCTCAGATGCTCCCGCGGATTCTCACCTGCAAGACCACTAAACCTTGGTAACCGATGTATTAAACCAGGAGAGTCAGGATAATATATGCATGGTGGTTCATAATTAACATTAGGCATGTAACCTTGCATATAATCATCCATGGGTAGATTCACACTCAGACCAATTCAGCAAAATATTTTTTTATTTTTTTATTTTTCTGTTAATAACAACAAGAGTCCCCGGCAACGGCGCCAATTTTGACGCACTGTCGCGCACGTGCCAAAAAGTAAGCGGTTTACAAAAACATGTAGATAGGGAAAGTGCGACAACTCGAGTATCGTCTCACAAGGACTCTTGGGTTGTTATTAACACAAAATCAAATTTTTTTTTTTGTGGGGGGGGGGGGGTTGGATTTAAATGCAAATCAGAAAACAGAGCAGAAAATAATGCAATTAAAATAACTATCAAATAGCTAAAAATCGATCAACCTACTGTTCTCGGTTTCCCACTATCATCGATTATATAATTCCATGCCCTATGCAGATTCTACTCTCTTTTCGATTGTAGCATCAATTAACAAGCGAAACCAATGCTACGAGACATATGTTCCTATTCCCGAATTAAGCAAACGGGGTGAAGCACTCATGAACTAAGCGAACATGAACGAACACACGCGAATTAAGCAAACATGATTAAGTATAGGAACATACAATCATCGAAACAAATCAATACCTATTCTATACGATCCTGAATTAAGCAAACAGAACATACAGAACAAATATTGAAAGAGAATAGCATTAAGTTTAGGAATTACAAAACCTCAAGTGGTGGTGGAACCCGATTACAGTAGATTAATCAAAGGAGACTAGTTCTCCATTACCAACATAAACCTAAACCTACTGTTGCAGCCGCACTAAGTAAAGAAAAGAAGAAGAGAAAAGAAGATCCCACTGTTCTGTCCTAAAACAGACTTAAATACAGCTTCTGGATTCCGCGAGCTCGCGAGGCGAGCACACCTTCGCGAGGCGAATATTATGAACAGTCTTCACTGTTTGGCTTTATCGCTAGGCGAGCTTAGTATTCGCGAGGCGAGGAATGGAAGAGTCTTCTTTTTATGCCCGTGATGAGCATTAGGGGCTAACCGTGATGCTTTCTGACTTCCAGGCTCGCGAGGTGAAGAAATGGTTCGCGGGGAGACACAAAGGTTTGCAATTTCTGGAACAGTCAGCCTTCAGGCTCGCGTGGCGAGGTGAGGTTCGCGGGGCGAAGAACTCCAGAACTGCTTCTTTTTATTACCTGAAAACAAGGATTAACAGTAAGTACTGTATTCGACTCTAAATCAGCTAAATTAACCTAAAAATACTCTAGAGACTCGAAATGATGCTTGACGACAATCAAGTCTAATTTGGGCTAAAACGGGATATAATTAGCACAAAACCACGGTCATACTAACCATACAACTAGCTGAGCCAGAGGCTGATCACATCCAGTTCCACCATTTAATATTACTATGTGATATGAGTACCGACAAAATCGTTTCTTGTTGCTTTCTTCGAAGCCTTGCCCTACTGCTTTTGCTCATCTTCTCCGCTGACACTCTCATCCTCCTCTTTATTTTGCATGACTGAGATTTTTCTGTACCCATCACAGGACCCTCATCGCAATGCAACCTTGTCCGGATCGTGAAGCAACTTCTCCCCCTCATCAAAATCTTTTCGTTCTTTGTACGATTAGCACTTCCACCGCCTTCACTCTGCTCCATTAAATTCTTCATGTAATTGTTCCCTTTTTCGCCCAAATGATGACCTATCACGTCCTTGCAGATAGCATCTCCGTCAAGGGCCACCAATTCATTCTTAATATTTGTTTGTTCAACAATAGCACTTTGGACTTGGTTCTGCCTCACTAATGTTTGCTCGGGCCTCTTTTGTGTTGGTCCCTTCAAAAACTGTTGAGTTGGCCCAACAATTGAAATAGGAAATAAACTCTCCCCTCATGAAAAATAATAACTTCTCTCATTAACGCATGCTGCTGGACCTTGCATTGAAAGCATATCCCTTCTTTCCTCAAACAAATCCAACACCCTCCGAGAATCACTCCCTCGATCCTCGACTCTCCATCTCTTCAATAACACCCAAACATTAAACCCTTTGACCTCATAGCACCAGATCCTTGCTCCTCCTTCTCCGGTGATACTCCCTCAACCAAGTTACCATTCTCTCACTCGACACTAACTCACTCAGACTCATCGTTTCACTCCTCCAGTTCATCTCCGCTCTCATCGAGTTAACTTAGCTCATCCTCTCCCCAGGAATATTCATCGGTTCCATAGCAAGATAAATCAAATATGACCCACCACCCTTGTTTTTGGTAGGGGAGACTATTGGGCTATTTGCCACTCGTTTCTCCTTTCTGATGGATAATGTAGCCAAGATTTCCGTATACCTGATTCCTTTATTTTTCTCGATCAAATTATAAATTCTCATCTTGGACACGTTCACGAGTTTGTCCACCTCTCTCATATCCAGTTTCAAATTCTCCTTTCCAACTAGAAATTACCAACAACTCCAATATCAGCCTGAGATGCGCAACTGTATTGTTAGGAACATAGCTTTTGTGACTCGGAGCATCCAAAGTTGTTAACCTTGTTTTCTCTTTTCTCTCTAACTTTTCATCTTCTTCTTCCTCACTAAGAACCTTGTCTCTACTACCTTCATCAATACCATAAAACACATTCCAATACCTCCTTGTCCAATATACCTCTCTCATTCCAGTACCTCCTTCATGAATACAACAAGAACAAGAAATCCACACACAAACAGACACTACAACTTAGGCACTCAGATTTCCACCACACACCCACAGTCCCTGGTCCCTCACGTGCTCTGACTATCGCACCCCAGCCCGAATGCCGTCAGCTCCTCGAGCCCAGATCTGAAGCCTCCATTCACCCTCAACCTTCATTCTCGTCGTTCCCTCACTCTGATTTGTAATAGTGCCACTCAACCACCGCACAGACAAGTGCATGTCGTCGCCGTCCAGATCTAAATCTGCCACCACCGTTAAGAGCTTTCCACAGTGACGCGTGTCCTCCATATCGTGAACCGCGATCGAAACTCCACCTCAACACTCCATCCAACCACCGCGAGACGCCACTGTCCCATCACGACGAGTTCCTCCAGATCGTGTCGTCGTCTCAGATCCTTAACACCATTCACACCGCCGCCACAAAACACCATGAGATTGTGTGACCACTGTTCCAAACCCCAGAGCGCCGTCATCCCGGGCGCACAATCTCGCCACCGTGTCGCTGCTCAGCCACACATCACCAATGGCTCATTTGCACAGAGTCACCCCTCTTCTTTATTGTCTCCTCCTCACCGCCCATTTTGACCACCCAGGCTCCACCACAATCTTCGTGTAACCGCCTTGTCCACATTAATTGATTTTTTGAACCCTTCTTTATCAACACTGAAAATTTGAATGGAACCCTCCCCTTGTTCGGTTTCTGTAGGTGATGCTCATGGTAATCTTACAGGAAAGTGCCTACATTGTGTTCACTGAATAACTTGTAATGCGGCCGGGGAAAATTTACATCGGCCCTACGGTGGGCGCCAAATGTTCTTGCAAAGTTAATCCCATCCATTATGCGGCAGTTATTGGAGATCATGGATTAGTGGTGTTGTTCTCACTTAATCATGTCTTCCACTATTTTTCCAGCCAGTACAGAAAACCTTCCTAAAAACATAACAAATAACATGCTGTTGCAAATATAAACAAAAGGATAAAGAGAAAACCATGAATTCAAAAATTAAAAATAGAAGAATAACTAATTATCCTAATCCTAATCTGTGCATCCTACCAAACATAATAGATAACATGCTAATAACATGTTGCTGCATGGCTGATACATTTTCACCCCCTACCCCGCCTCAAAGTTAGCATGGAGATGCAAAGTCCAAGCTTTGTCCGCAGTGTTTGAAATGGTGCACGAGACCACGTTTTGGTGAACTACTAGATTGATAGTAAGACATAGTGCACTGATATTGTCACAGAACAATGTCGGAGAATCATATAATGGAACACCAAGATCACACAATAGGTAAGATAGTCATGTGAGCTTCGTTGTGGCTGAATCCATGGTCCCGTATTCAGCTTCGGCACTGGAACGAACAACGGTAGGTTACTTCTTAGCAGACCATGAGATGCAGTTGTTGCCCAAGGACGTGCAATAAACTGTTGTGGATCTTCGTGTTTCCGGGAAGCCATCTCAATCTGCATAAGCAAAGCCATACAATTTGGTGGAACTAGAAGATAAAATTTGCATCCCAAGTTGAGTTGTACCCTTAACATACTTCAAGACCCGTTTCATCAGCATAAAAAGAACATTTGATGGTGAGTGCATGAATTGACATAGATAGTTCACATAATAAGTAAGATCTAGTCTGGTGAATGTGAGATATTGCAAAGCACCAACAATACTACAATAAAGATGTGGATCAAAAAATGCCGACGTATCACTTGATTCACGTTTAACAGTCATTGGTGTTGCAACAGAGTTAGCATCTAGCATGTGGGCACGTACAAGAATATCATTTGCATACTTAGTTTGGTTCAAAAAGAGACCATATGTTGTTCGCTGAACTTCGATACCCAAAAAAAATGAAGAAGACCAAGATCTTTGTTGGCAAATTCAGAACTTAAATTGTTGATGAATGAATTGAGTGATGGTTCCGAGTTACATGTAAGGATGATGCCGTCCACATATAATAGTAACACAATTGTGAACTACAAAAAAAATGTTATTTAGCGACCAAAAATAGTGACCGAATTTGTTGGTTGCTGTTTGCAACCGAAATGACGACCGATTGTAGGATCTAAATCAAACACTGATTATAGTTGATATTGCGACCAAAATAGCGACCGAAATAGAGCGCAACAGAGTTATCGGTCTCTATTTCGGTCGCAAAATAAAGGAAAGTAAACATAAAAAATTTATGACTTTTTTACAACCGAAATGGTGACCGAATTAAATGCAACGGTAAAATTTTATTTATCTTTGCGACTGATATTAAATCGATCGCTAAACTACACGAAAAAATTAAAATATCGCGTGTGTTAGCGACCAATTTAAAAATCGGTCGCTAAATTTATGGATTCAAAATTCAAATCAACCGGTTTAGAGACCGAATTATTCGGTCGCTAAAAATGAAATCCCTAAATCCACCAGAAATCCCTAAATCCACCAGAGCCCCCCTTTCTTCCCCATTTCACGAAACTTCTCTCTCTTACTCATTCTCTCTTCCTCGCAAGCTCCGACCGCCAGCCTCCAGTGTGCCACCGCCGTCAGGTAAGCCGGTCCTCTCCCTCTCCCTCTCCGTGTCTCTCTCTCTCTCTCTACACCTCTATCTATGTCTCTCTCTCTCTCTCCCCGTCTCTAACCGTTTCTCTCTCTCTTAGGTCCTTCTTCCTCCGCACGTCCAGAGCAGCGCCACCACCGGCACCACCAGAGCAGCGCCACCGTTACCATCGCAGCACAGTAAGTCTTCTTCCCTTTGGCAAGATGCTGATTGTGTGCTGATAATTTAATATTTATGCATGTATTTGTAATTATGTGTTGTTTGTTAGTGGAGAGCAGGGCTCAATAGGATGTGATCCTATCAAAAAGGCGGGATGCTTGTTGTGTGTTGCTAATTTAGAAGTTATGCATGTGTTTGACAATTATGTGTTACTTGTTAGTGGAGAGCGGAGCTCAATAGGATGTTTGCTACTATATTTTATCTAAGTTTGTATTGAAATATGCTTCAATATATATTTGTTGAAGTATGCTGCAATCCTTATAAGTCAATGGTTTTATTTTCTGCTAGAGTTAATTATTAAGCTACGAAAGTCTTAGTTTCCTATTTGAGATTCAATATTAATGAGCATGCGTACCTTCTCAGGGCACGCATGCTCATTCAATATTTTGGATGTGCTTGAAGGATTCTTGAAGTTTGAGGTTTTTCTTTAATTCTGCCTTAAGGCCAAGGTCTTAGATAATGAAGGATTAAGTATAGGGTTAGATAAAATGAAGGGTGGGGCACAATTTGCCAGGCACATGACGTGCCATCATCATTCAAACATTATTCACATTAGAAAGCAGCTCTGTACACAATATTATGAAAGCAACTCTGGTTTTCTACTCATTTGTTTCACTAGGCAATGGAGCTTTCCAGTAAATTACAGGCACATTGTATTAGACATAAGGAAGACTATTTTAATATGAGTTTGAAGACCAAGTCAATGTGGAGGCAAGGGTCCTAACCCCAACTTTTAAATTTTGTAAATTTTCATTGTTGAGTGGAACACTTTATATTTGTTCTTTGGGTATATGAATGTATGGAGGTTTGATAAAAATTTGATGGCTAATTAATGACTGGCCTTTGAGATTCTTTTTTTTTCGATGGAGATTGGTAAGTGAGGGATGGTGGGAGGAAACATTTGTTTTCAAACTTCTTGAACCGTTGAATTCCAAGGTCAAGGTCCCTTGAAAATGATTATGTTACACCCTGCAATACAACTTGAGTCCATCTATGTCCTGTAATATTTTTTTAAGGCTTGCTCATCCTTGTTTCTCTTATTTAGATTACTCAAGTACATTGTTGTATCAACTGTGAGATGATTTGGATAGTGAATCCAAATACATCTTTACTAAGCATACTTGAGAAAAGTAATTTTCCTTTGCTCTAATTTCTGCATGTTCCCAACTACTTGACTTATTTTGAACTATGGTTCACCATGAATTAAAACACGTCCAAAGAATGAGGATTGGAATGAAAGTGACTTTGGTGGTTTTGAATACTATGTATTTGGAAATGTTGCATGAATTGCTTGGGTGTTGCCAGGGAATGCTTGAGGTGAGTGGGTAAATTGGGTGCATTATAATTGAACAACAATAAAGGGATTGTGTCCAGAAAGGTGGAAAGCTATCTTTTTTGTATTTCTTTTCTTTTGGCAGATGCATTCGTGTATTTCTTTCATTTGTAGTGCTGATCTGACTTGGTAAAATATAGTGTGCAATGGCAATTACACCCATTGGGTCATATTGAGGATAATAAGGTATGTCTACTTATGTATGAATGATGAAATTAGACTAATATAAATCATGAGACTGTTGCATATATTGAGTATGAAATGTAGAAATCTTACCAATGTTAGCTGTGATAATGTCTGAATAAAATGTAGAGGGGTAATGATGGCCTATACACACTAATGATTTAAAAAACACAGAAAGAGAGGACAAAAATAAAAGGCCTAATGACTTTCAACAAACTCTTAAATGTTAGTTTCTTAAATGTTAGTATTTGACAGGATTAATTTTATTTATGCATTATAGGTCATTGCTCTATTTCTCGTGAGTTGAATGATGGCCTATACACAATTTGCCAGGCACATGACGTGCCGTCATCATTCAAACACTATTCACATTAGAAAGCAGCTCTGTACACAATATTATGAAAGCAACTCTGGTTTTCTACTCATTTCTTTCACTAGGCAATGGAGCTTTCCAGAAATAGTTGTTGATGACCATCCTTACTAGGTTATCTAGGCATTTCCAGTAGGAAAAGTCCTCTCTATGACCATCCTTCAAAACGATGTAAAAGCATCTGCTTTCCTGAAAACTACTATGTTTGCTAATCTGTAAAGTTTCATGTGAAGTTGCATTTCGTTGTTCTATTTTAATATGCTAGTATGCTACATGGATCTTTCCATCTTTTCTTATTATCACTTGATGAAGTTTAGACATATGACTTGTTTTCCTTATCGTTTTATCAGAAAATGGATCCGACTAAATGTTTTGAGACAGCCATTCATATAGACCAGGTAAAGCATCTCATCAACTTAAGAATAACGATCGAATTCACGTAATGATGGTTAAGGCATAAACTAATCATTACTAAATTGTTCTTGTGCATTTGCAGGATTTGATTTCAATCCCGCGATCATTCTACCGTCGTTGGGGACAATAAATACCGCGTGTTGTGACTATTGAAGACAAAAGTGGAAATCTGTTCAATGGGAATATAGTAATCCATGAGGAACGCCCATATTTTGCAACAGATACAAATGGTATCAGGGAGTTGTATTTGTTGTCCATTGGTGCATTGGCAAAGTTTAAGTACCTTGGGGGTTATCGCTTCTACATGTTCATCCCTTTGGAAGATTGATGAGTTTTGATATTTTCATTAGTACTTATTGACTGTGGTGTGTTTTTATGTTTTGATCGTTAATTAGTACATTACTAAACTTTTTTTTATAAACAATTATTATACTTGCGTTAATTAATGTATATGTTTTCTTGATCATATTGACTGTGGTGTTTTGGATCGTTAGTACATCATATTTACGTTTTCTATTTATTCAAAAAAATATTGGTGTATTTTGTTTATATCAGAAATTAAAAATCAATGGGGTAATAGTTGAGAAACAAAATTTGGTCGGTATGATTAAGTTTTAGGAAAATTTTTATAAAATTTACGACCGAAATAGCGACCGAATATCGGTCACCAAATTTGGTTATCTAAGCATGCGACCAACTATACGGCGACCAAAATATATAATTTTGTAACTGAAATATCGGTCACAAATTTACGACCGAAATACAAATTCAGTCGCTAAACATTTAGCCACCAGGGTTTTTGCTACCCCCTTAATTCGGTCGCTAATTCGGTCGCTACACAGTATAGCAACCGAATTATCATGTTTAGCGACCGAAATCTTCGGTCGCTAAATAGGTTTTTTTTTGTAGTGGCCCTTTCATCGGACATTCGAGAGGTCTTCACCAATTTCAACACTGAGTTTGTGGAGAAGGACATCTAAATCCATGAATTGGCGGACCAGGTGTCACTACAAGAAAAGGCCTAATTTCCGACAGAAATTTACTGACGGTCGTGTCCTTCGTTGGTAAATGACGCGTTACCGACGGTTTTTCATTAGTTTCCGGCAGTAATCTATGATTTTTGAAACTTTCAATTTGTTTTTCTTTGCCAACCATTTTCTTTCTCAGATCTCTTTACTCTCACGCCTTTTCTTCCCTCTTTTTCTCTGTCATTTTGACAGAAAACCCTAATCCTCAAAGCATGGGTAGCTCTATGATAAGGTCCGACAGGCGTACCAGATTGAAGCAAGTAATAATAAAATGGTGAGACACCGAGTATCAAACTCAGGGATTGGGAAACCAAGCACCACTTCACAAATGAAACAACTATTTTAACTAAGAAATAGGTGTGAATAGATTTCATGAAAATAAAAGAAACAATAAAAGAAATCAAATATTTTTGGGTTTTTAAATATGAGAAGAGAGCTTCCAGGATCGGGACTACCACAATGGTCAATTATGAATCCTAATTGACTATACCTTTGTTAATATATAACTCAATTGAAGGGGAGTCATTGATAGTGTGATTTTACATGATGTTTCATACACACTTTTGCATGCATATTTCATATAGATTAGGCATTATTTATTTGGTTTTTATTAGATTTTCCCTTGGAACTGGTGAAGCGGTTTCTTGGTGTTATTTTGCAGGAACTTAAGGAAAACTGTGCATATTTGGCCATAATGAAGCTTGGATGAAATAGAGCCTAAAAAGAGAAGAAATTGAGCCAAGCAGAATTCTGGAGATTCGCCCCACGAGACTGGATTCGCCTCGCGACCCTGAAAGTTGACTGTGCCAGAAAATGCAAGCCTTTTTGATTCGCCTCGCGAACCTTGTCTCGCCTTGCGAGTCTGGAAACCAGAAGCCGTCACGCCCAGGCCCTGTGCTCCTCACGGGCATATTTGAGAATAACTTTACTGTTTCGCGTCGCGAGCAACTCTTGCCTCGCGAGAGTTCAATTATCTGAAGCAGCAAATTTTTAACATTCGCCTCGCGAGAGGACATTCGCCTCGCTAGCGAGCGCAGAACTGATTGGTATAAGTTGCTGTTTTAGGGCATAATTGAGGGGGTTCTTGGAGAGGAGGCACTTGGAGTTGCGGCTGGATAGGGTGCCAACCCTAGAAGGGAGCTGAGTTAGGGGGTTGCTGTGACGACAGTGGGAAGCTTCAATGGAGTTCTCCCTTTCCTCCTTTCTCTACTGCTTTTCTGGTTTGGCTTTCTCTGTAGTGATGAATAGTTAAATCCCGTTTGTTGGGATTAGATGTAATCAAACTTATCATCATGTATTTATCTTGACTGATTATTCTATGTTCATGTCTTCATATTAGTGATTAATTTTCTGTGCTTAATGCTTGTTGTGGCTAGCACCCCCATGACTCGATTAGTGTTTTGGTATGCAATGGGGACATTCGTATCAGAACCGGAACTGAATTTAATCACCTAGTAACCCTTTCATCTAGGAATGGAGTTGGGTTTACTAGTAATCACGTAATCCCTAATCCTAATGCAAATTCATTAATCTAGGCCACCTAAGGAATTAGGGTCTATTAGTGGATTTAGGCTCTTGCCATCCGAGGAATCGGGGTTTGAGTAATTTAGTGGATTGATTTTAATATCTGAAGCATGAATGGGAGGTATCTAGTCCTGATAGTGCATGAGTTAGAGGTTTGGTGAAGTCTAGTCCCAACATATCCTTTCTGCACTCCAAGTGTTTGTAAAAAGTCCCCAAAAAAGATCAAAAACATTTTATTGCTTTTGTTGCTTTATTTTTCTGTTTTAATTTCTCGTGATTGTTAGTTTAGTCTAGATAGTTGCTGAGTTTGTGAATTGGTACTTGACATCCAATCCCCGTGGATACGATAAACCGGTCTCACCACCGTATTACTTGCACGACTGGGTATACTTGCCCAGACTCGTCAACAAGTTTTTGGCGCCGTTGCCGGGGATTGGTTTTGCCAATATCATTAGTAACAGTGGAGGCAACTAATTTAGACATTTTTATTCCTTTTTAATTTTCGGTATATATTTGATTTTTTTGTTTTGAGTTGTGTTTGTGCAAGGTGGACGAAATTCATGGACAATCACTATTATCCACCTGATGAGGAAGCCTCAAGTCACGCTTTGGAGGACAACTGGTGTTTGGGAGACTGCATAGAATTGATGGGTCATGTCACTCCAAAGACAAGTTGATTATATGACGGGAAGGCTTATATATAACTTCTCCGAGGAGGATTGGGAAACCTTTTGTTCATATTTGCCACCTCCACCACCGTGTATTGTGATTCCCATGGAGCCACATGAAGCAGAAGTTGAGCAGAATCTGGTTGTGGGAATGGATCAAATTGAAGATGAAGGGGTGATGGTGGACAAGTCACAAGAAGAGGAAGTACCTTCCACAAGTCCTTGGGAAATTGAAGAATGGGAATGGATGGAGCAAACACCGTTGAAAGCTGCTCTAGAACAGTATTCCCAAGAACTATCCGCCTCTGAGGCCAAGGCAAGAGCCAAATGTGAGAGTATCGAAGCTGTGATGCAGAACTTCAAAATGCAAGTTGAGTAGATTTGCAAATAGTTAGTACAAAAGTCACCTGAAGCCCAATTTGAGGAAAGTCTGGTTTGGGGGATAGTTCAAGATGAAGACGAAGTGGTAGAGGATTCCACCATGCTTGCTAAGGAATCTGAAATTTCTGCATTGGACAAATATGTCGGCTTGCATGCATGTGTGGACATTGGCAAGTTAGTCCCTTCCACTTGTCTGTCAAACTTCCTGGTGAGAATGCCATTTGACCCGCTAGGAAGTAAGTGCATTATTATAGTTGAAGAGGTCAATGGTGCTTTCACACACTGGCTGGGTGGAGTTGACGATAAAGTCATACTACTGCTACAATCTCCACTCCAAATACCATTTGATCCGGGAGGAGGATCCTAGAACGTCAAGCTAGTGACGTTAACGAAGCGCTTATTGGGAGGCAACCCAAGTTTCTTAACCCTTCTCCTTAGTTGTTTTCATTTTCTTAATAATTTTGTTTTTGATTTTACCCTCTTGAATAATTTGAGAAGCTTAAGAGGAAAAATAATAAATTGAGAATTGCCAAGTTTTTCAGGGTAGGAAGGAAGGAAGGGAGAGAAAGAAGACAAGGAGAAGAGCAAAAGGGGCAGAGAAAAAGCAAAGTCAACACCCGCTACCGCCTCGGTAAGCCGTTCCAATTTTTTATTTTTATTTTATTTTATTTTATTTTTCTTCTCCTCTCTCCAACTTGATTGTTTACATTGGGGACAATGTAAATTCTTAAGCTTGGGATAGGGGTATTTTGCATTTACATTTTGCATGTTGCATTCATATAGTTTTGCATGGCAGTTTTGCATGATCACACAATTAGATTGCCCTTGTTTAGATTTTGCATCCAATTGTGAAAACTAAGTGCCAATTAAATTTGTGATAGTGAATTGTTGAACCCAATTCTGTTTATTCTTGTGATATGGTTGCAAATGAAAATGTTTGAGATAATCTTGGATGGTTGATAATTAGCATATGGTTCTGTGGATTTGTGTTTTTCATTGATTCTGAACTAAAATGTGAGATTTTGAGCCAAAGGGGTACTCACTAAATTCTACCCCATTCTTTGTGTTAGAGTGTTATTCCTCTTGGTTTGATTTCTCTAGAACTTGACTTAAAACCATTTTGAAGCTTAAAAATTTTTGAAAACATTTTTGAAAATGATTGAGGCAATAGGTATTTTTCTGTCCTTCTGAGCTTTGAAAGATGAAATGCTACCATATAGTTGCCCAATTTTGAGCCTGAAAGAAAAAAAATGCTTTTCTTGGTACCTTGAAATATATTGTTGAATGATGTTGATAGGGACCTTCTAAAGTATTACAAAAGGGTAAAAAGGTAGTCGAAAAAGTTTGGGAAAAGAATCAAAAAAAAATAATATAATTCTCTTGATTTGAAAATCTCCCATTCTCCAAGCAAAAGAAAAAGAAAAAAAGAAAAATAAATTAGAGAAGGGGATGACAAAAAGAAAAAAAAAAGGAATAAAAAGAAAAAGAAAGAAAAGAAAGGTGGAAAGTGTATCGAAAACCCAAGAAGGTATTTTAGAAGGTATCATGAATTGCAATGCTTAATGTTTTGTGTAGCCTTTTGAAATGTCCTTTTCTTGATGTCCCCACCTAACGATTAATCCCATGGCCACGTTACAACCAAAGTAAAAGACCTCTTGATTCTTAATTGTTTTCATTAATAAAGTAGATATTTGGTTGATAGTCAAGCCTATGGTAGGATTCATTCCTTGAGGAAAATTGAGTGAAATGTCTTATCCCCTAAACACTTGAGTGAGGTGAGAAAAGAGAGCCAAGCAAATGAACAAGCTTGGGGTGAGCTTCAGGTGAGAAAGAGTGCCCAAATCAGTGAGAATATGAGTCTAAGGAACCTAAGCCTCTAATTGGACTTAAATTGATTGTCTCTTGCTGAATTGTTTGAATTGCCTATTACTTGGATCATTTACTCGGGTTCTTAGTTCACTATCCATGTTCTGTTTTCTTCTTCTGGCCTTGGTGATTGCTTGAGGACAAGCAATTGAATAAGCTTGGGGTGATTTGATAGTGTGATTTTACATGATGTTTCATACACACTTTTGCATGCATATTTCATATAGATTAGGCATTATTTATTTGGTTTTTATTAGATTTTCTCTTGGAACGGGTGAAGCGGTTTCTTGGTGTTATTTTGCAGGAACTTAAGGAAAACTGTGCATATTTGGCCATAATGAAGCTTGGAAGAAATAGAGTCTAAAAAGAGAAGAAATTGAGCCAAGCAGAATTATGGAGATTCGCCCCGCGAGATTGGATTCGCCTCGCGACCCTGAAAGCTGACTGTGCCAGAAAATGCAAGCCTTTTTGATTCTCCTCGCGAACCTTGTCTCGCCTTGCGAGTCTGGAAACCAGAAGCCGTCACGCCCAGGACCTGATGCTCCTCACGGGCATATTTGAGAAGCACTTTACTGTTTCGCGTCGCGAGCAACTCTCGCCTCGCGAGAGTTCAATTCTCCGAAGCAGCAGATTTTTAACATTCGTCTCGCGAGAGGACATTCGCCTCGCTAGCGAGCGCAGAACTGATTGGTATAAGTTGCTGTTTTAGGACAGAATTGAGGGGGTTCTTGGAGAGGAGGCACTTGGAGCTGCGGCTGGATAGGGTGCCAACCCAAGAAGGGAGCTGAGTTAGGGGGTTGCTGTGACGACAGTGGGAAGCTTCAATGGAGTTCTCCCTTTCCTCCTTTCTCTACTGCTTTTCTGGTTTGGCTTTCTCTGTAGTGATGAATAGTTAAATCCCGTTTGTTGGGATTAGATGTAATCAAACTTATCATCATGTATTTATCTTGACTAATTATTCCATGTTCATGTCTTCATATTAGTGATTAATTTTCTGTGCTTAATGCTTGTTGTGGCTAGCACCCCCATGACTCGATTAGTGTTTTGGTATGCAATGGGGACGTTCGTATCAGAATCGGAACTGAATTTAATCACCTAGTAACCCTTTCATCTAGGAATGGAGTTGGGTTTACTAGTAATCGCGTAATCCCTAATCCTAATGCAAATTCATTCATCTAGTCCACCTAAGGAATTAGGGTCTATTTGTGGATTTAGGCTCTTGCCATCCGAGGAATCGGGGTTTGAGTAATTTAGTGGATTGATTTTAATATCTGAAGCATGAATGGGAGGTATCTAGTCCTGATAGTGCATGAGTTAGAGGTTTGGTGAAGTCTAGTCCCAACATATCCTTTCTGCACTCCAAGTGTTTGTAAAAAGTCCCCAAAAAAGATCAAAAACATTTTATTGATTTTGTTGCTTTATTTTTCTGTTTTAATTTCTCGTGATTGTTAGTTTAGTCTAGATAGTTGCTGAGTTTGTGAATTGGTACTTGACATCCAATCCCCGTGGATACGATAAACCGGTCTCACCACCGTATTACTTGCACGACTGGGTATACTTGCCCAGACTCGTCAACAGTCATCCTAACTTAGTTAATATTCCCTCTCGAGATAGAATCGTGCTCAATTAAATCAACTCCTACTCTCGTGGTAGTTGTATTTAAATTGACCCCATTATGATTTATGATAATTCAATGGTGCCATCGAAAGACCACTTCTAACTCTCGTGATTTAATTCCTAAGTTCAATTCCTATGGATCTAATACCTAGGTTCACTTCTCAGTTCATCCCTACAATATCTAAGATATGCAAAAAGGTGATTAATCAATTCACATGGATAAAGCACAATAAGAACCAAATCAATAAATCAAACATTAACAAATTCATCATAATAAAGTCAAAGGGCATTGCCCAATCCTAGAAACAAAACAACTACTCAAACATAAAAGAAAGAACAAGAAAACTACATTGAAGCTGTATTGCTCGTCCCTGTAGTGTTCTCACTCTTGTGCAACGCTCCCTGCTTGCTGCCCCCGTGCAACTCTCCCCTCTTTTCCCCTGGACTTTTACTGCGTTGCCCTTTATATTCAAACAATATCAATTTCAGCTGGATAGTGAATGGTTTAACCAAAATCCAAATCCCCAAAAATCTCGCACTCTGATCTTCTATTTGCCACTTGTGCTGGTCTATCTTTAATTCACTTTGATATCTCCTTAAGTCCTAATTCAATTAGGATTAGAATCTTCAGCGTGGACCCTGGCAAGTTTGCAAATTGCAATATATTTCATTCATGATGTTCACCAAGTTTTCAATATATTTCATTTCTAATCCAATTTATAGATTTGCTCGTTGACAGAGGCAACAAATACTAGCTTCATCACATGAGGTCTTGAATTCTTATTGATAGCAAATCACTCTTGTAGCTTCAAAATATAAAAATCACATTGCCTTTAAATTAGCTGTGTCCATAATTTAATTGGATCCTCCCTTTAATTTCCAAACTTCAATTGCAATTATTCTTCTTTGTCCTTTTCTAAAAATCAAAATAAGAAAATCATGAGAAAAAATAACTAAAATCCAATTAAAATTAGTTAAATGCATACATTGACTATAAAATAATAAATATAGAATAATTTGGACTAAATCAAGCATTCAATTCAACTTAATTGATTAAATTCACTCTAAAATAATACATAAAACATGATAAGTCAGTGGATTATCACCGTACGAGGAGTAGCAATGGAATCGCCACCATGAAAAGCGTCTCAGAGAGATCTCCAACCTCAAGCTCCAATCTGAATCCTATAGCGCAGGATTTCTCCTCTTCGTCTGTGTTTGGGTTCTATCTCTGACTCCATGAGCTGAATCTTGATTATTTGCTCGATTTTGATAGAAAATTTGCTTAGTTTGCTCACCTTTTGAGCTTGTATTCTCTTTTTTGCATTTCGTGCTTGTGATTGCTTGTATTTTGCATCTTAATTGATCGTAATTGCTCACTTGAATTGAGTTTGAATTTCTACTTACGATTTCTAATAATTTGAGGTTGCAATGTATTGCTGAGGTTCTGCATTTGGCAGAGGTAGTGTAGCTGAGGTTTAACTCTCAGTTCACCTAACTCCATTATTGTATAGTAAGGTTTATTAGAATTGACTATAGAATCAAGCATGTGACTAGGATAAAGAAATATGGCAAGGAGGGAATAAAGAAATTGGGGGTGAAGTAGAAGTAAGGGTACAAAGTGTGGATGAATTGAAAGAACTATTAAAAAGGCCTTGAAAGAACTAGTAGCTGCTCGAGTAAATAGTATAATGTCTGAGAAGGTTAAAAAGATACCAAATTGGAAGAATGTGTTGCCAAAGAAGCTGTGCAATCTGATAATCCGAGTGATCATGAGACTAGACAGTTAAGGTTAGACTCTTCTAAAGAAACTGAGGTCAAAGTGGAGAAGTGAGAATGCTCCAATTGTAAATACATTGACATTCTAGATCTCCTAAGTGGTTGTTAACCACATTGTGAACTTTATATACATGTAATTGTATTTTCATTTTTATTTGTCAAAATCAAGTATATATGAAATAGGAACTTGGAGATGGATAGTAATATTTCAAGTACATGATTCCTTTTGTAATTAGTTTTCATTGAATATCATATTCATAGTAATTCACTGTATTGAAAGATTTGGGGGCTTAGTAGGAAATGAATTTAATAATTTTAGTTTAATAAAGTTAGTAAATACATTTCAATAATTTAAAGACTTTTTTAATAACGTATAACATATTAATAAGGATATAGTTACAATGATTTTAGTATCATCATATTTTATGGATTATGTATCGTATTAAATATTTTTTATAAAACTTACTTTAATAATAATAAAATAAATATATTTCACTCAACAATTATTAACGAATAGTGATCGTAGGTAGAAGTTTTTTTTTACTAATATTTATCTTTTACCTATGGTTGAAGGGTGTAGCTATAAGTTAATGGCTTTTACCTACACAACTAGAAATCATAGGTATAACCTATAGTGACATATAGATGCAACTGTATTTAAAAGTATGTCGTTTGTAGGTAAAGGATATAATGACACACAAATACCCGTAGCTATTTGTCCCCTTAAAGTTGACACCTAACTTGTCCGGGGTGTAATCGAGTCGGTTTTGATCGAGTTTGGGGGTTTCGTCATCCGAACCGATCAAATTCAATCGGTTCGGATTTGATCATTTTTTTACTTTGGATCATCGAATTACCCATTGTTTTTTTATTTTTTTATCTAAACTTCAAAAATTAATAAAAAGATTAGAAAAACAGAAAAATAAAATAAAATATGCATATTTAATTATTAATTATATTAAATATATATATAATAAGAGTAGGGATCCACTTACTCCAAGAGTAAGTTTAAAACACTTACTCTAAATCCTCACCCTTCAATTTTTGATAATCCAATGAGAGTTAAATGAGTTCTTTAATGAATTAACATAGATCATTAGATTAGAATAAATGGAATGGTGAAGATTTGGAGTAAGTGTTTTAAACTTACTCTTGAAGTAAGTGGATCCCTACTCATATAATAATATATTAACATTATAGATATGTATATAAAATAATTAAAAGATAAATATTTATAGGGTTCGGATCAGATTAGATTTGTAGGATCCGAGACCCGGACCGACTTTGTTCGGATAAGTGGTTTTTAAATTCTATCCGATCCGATGATCCGAACCAATCCACCAAAATCGGTTTAGATCCATCGGATTCACGGATCGGATTGGATCCACTTACACCCCTAGTCAATGTCTTACTTACATTTACCTATGGATTTTTAACATTTAGTGACAGATTGTATCCGTCATCAAAAGTTAATTTTCTTGTAGTGTTATGAGGAAACAATACCAAAAATACCTAAATAACTTCACCTAGATGTTTTTATCTATTGATTAATTCTTAAGCATCTTAACCTATCGTGCAAAAAAAAAAAAAGCATCTTAACCTACGGCTAAAGAAACTTTTCCCCTTGAAATAGACGAAAAGTAACAAGAAAGATTTTGGGCATCGAGAATATGCAGCTAGTCTTTTGTGACATACACATTCAGTTTTCCTTAAACTTTCACAACATTCATGTACTTTAAAGATTATCTTGTCTATGCTTGTTTACCTATTGCAAACTATGGAACCAAGGAGACCTCTTTCCTGGATTCCTGATTAAGATTCATCCAAGCATGTGATCCTATGACAATGCAATGTCCTTTATTCCTAAGTGCAAAATAAATATCTGATGTGTCACAATGTACTATTTCCGCGCATGCACGTTATATATACAATATTGCTAATTTGACACAGAAAAGCATACACCTACGAAAACACCGTATGAACAGTGCCGACAAATGCGGCAAGATCAGAAATGCACTACGCAAGATCAGAAGACCTTTTTTTTTTTAAAATTTAAATTTTTTTTATAAATAAATTTTTTGATTAAGTATGTGTCAATATCTGGTGAACGGGGTACAAATATCTGGTGAATGCCTTCAAATATGTGGTGAATGCCCATACTAAAACCAAGTTTTGGATGCCTTAGATTATCTGGTGAACGTAGTTCAATTATCTGGTGAATACCTTCAAATATGTGGTGAATGCTCATATTAAAACCAAGTTTTGGATGCCTTAGAGTATCTGGTGAACGTAGTTCAATTATCTGGTGAATGTCTTTGAATATCTGGTGAATGCCCATACTAAAACCAAGTTTTGGATGCCTTAGATTATCTGGTGAACGTAGTTCACTTATCTGGTGAATGCCTTCGAATATGTGGTGAATGCCTATACTAAATTAGCTTGTGGATGCCTTAGATTATCTGGTTAACGTAGTTCAATTATCTGGTGAATGCCTTCAAATATGTGGTGAATGCCCATACTTAATCAAAAAATTTATTTACAAAAAAAATTTAAATTTTTTTATAAAAAAAAAAAACTGTGCTACAGTGCCGCACAGTGCAGCTACAGTGCCGCATTGTGCGGCACTGTTCATACGATGTTTTCGTAGGTGTATGCTTTTCTGTGTCAAATTAGCAATCATCTTATATATACCACCAACACAAATGTTTCTCTAAACTATGCATTTCATAGTCTTTCTCCTTTACTTTAATTGTTTTTGTTTTAACTTGAGTTTATGGTTTAATTTTGCAGCTACCCCATGTTGGCTTGTCTCACAAGCCACCTATCTCTACCAACCAATTACCATCAACCAATTTTTCAAATGTATTATATATGCTCTCTCATGTGGAGAAATTTTTTGCACTTAAAGTAGTGTACACACAATCTCATATATTGGGTCTATACGAGGATTTGTAGTAAAATAATGTCAAAGGTGTGGTCCATGCATGATGTAATTTGCTTCCTCCCCTTTTGTGGGCTTTGATGTTGGGCTAGAATTTGAAAAATAAAAACATATCATAGGTTGAATATGATCACATATATACCCTTTAAAATCAAGCATTTTTTAAGCACGGATAATGCTGATTGTTGATAATGTGCATATGTAGGGCAGAAAGCTTGACGAATCAAAAGTAGATAAAGAGCAGTAAGGGAGGACGACTGAAGGATATAAAAAAATCAGAGACAGAGTGAGAGGGAAGGGAAAAAAGAACCAAAGTACAGAAGAATACTATTTAGAATTGAAAGGGATCGGCTTCTTGCATGGCTTGAATTTGTTGTAAAGCTTTCTTATTAAACTGTTGATTCATCATATCATAATATACTATGAAGGAGTTTACAAGAGCACATAAAAAGATTAAATTAGGCTTATGAGGATATATATCTCATGGAAGTACTTGTATAAATAGCTTATGGTAATAGTTTATAATATTTTTCTAAGCTCTTTATAGCTTATTTCAATAAATTTATTCGAGAAACCTATGAAAATAAGATATTTTTAGTTTATTTAAAAATAAAATATTTTTAATAAGTGCTTAATTAAATTTTATATGGAGATACTTCCTAGCTATATCTCTAAGAGGGATCAAACCTTATTTTGAAAACCTATCTATTGTAAGGATTATATTATATTTTTTTTTATTAATAACATTTTTTATTGTGTAAATAAGTTTAGAGGCATATAATGTTATTTCGCTGTTGGCTTCATTTGATTAGTATTTTCTTTAAAATTTGATGAGCTTAACATATCAATTCATGACACCCATAATAAATATAATTTTTCAAATTAGATGTGCTTATGAAAAGTTTAAAAAAAATAAATAAAGTTTCGTCATTGAGAACAATTATAGCTTTTGATTTGTTTTCGGTGCATCAATGACATCTTCTAGCTGAGAGTCAAAGATTGATCTCTTTCGAGACGCAGAGATCATATCGAAGTGGATTTTACATCTTCCAACAAAATCTTCTTGATACGCATGATAACATACTTAAGAAACTTAATTATTTTAGCTTATTTAACTTTGGATCTTTTCATTGTATGTATTGCATATTCAAGTCAACATATAGTAAATTTTGAGATTACGTAAATACCCAATAATGGTAATTATATGATGTTTTCATCGAAATATTTATAGGTGCAAAAAAAAGAGAGAAAATAAGTCAAGATAATACGTGTGCAATAACATTGTAACAAGAATTTAAATGTTATATACTGTTAGTACAAAGTTTTTTTTACACTGTCAACCAACCAAAATTGGTAAAATACGTCGAAAAACAACCCAAATTCAACATCGCTAAAACCGAAAATGATGAATATGCGAACAAACTCACAGCACCCAGGTTAATAGCATAACATGACAAAATACCTACAAATGTGACAGAATCAAAGTGACCGGAATACCCATGCCTCTGGATCTGTAACGTTGACGCCCAAAGTCTTGATTGAATCTGTAATGGATCGAAGCTGATCTGCCAATCTGAACTAAACGAACACCGCAACAAGACAGGAAACCAAACGACGCCGCAACAAGACGACGAACAAAACACCGCCGCACGCCAACGATGAAAACACGGAAAAACACGAAAGAAAAACCAGATCTATGTGGAAAACCCACTTATTTAGATAAAATGAGAGAAAAAACAATGTAGAGGGGTGATTCCAAGCCAAAAAAAATGGCCCAAAACCACCCTTTTCCGGTGGATAAAGAAGAAGGAAAAGAGGAGTAGGTGGAAGGTTGAGAGAGAGAGACGGCTCTTGGTTTTTCAGAGATTAATGATCATTTTAAGAGTTAATTTTTTTTAATGATTTATCAGTTTATGATTAGTTGACAGTGTAAAAAATCTTTACACTTCATATCAATTAAATCCTTGTAACAATATGAATTATTATCATAATATATCAACAAAAAATCTTAATCATCACCATATGCCTACTCTTAATTAGTTAAGGGTAAATGAAACACGGAAGAAGAAAAAAATCTAGTATAAAAAGTAAGGAGTAAATAGTCAAAATGGTCCCTGAAACTGTGAGGTCGTGTCAAGTTGGTCCCTCAAATTAACAAAATTTCAAAAAGGTCCCTGAAACTGTCAAACGTCGATCAAGTTAGTCCCTCCGTTAGTCAGGGTTCGTTGACGCCGTTAACGGTGCTTATGTGGCACGTTAAGTGCCGATTTGGCTGCCAACTCATCCTGCCACGTAATATGGGCACTATACATGCATATTCGAGGGACCAAATTGATACAGGGACCAAATTGACACTCAATTGTTTTTTCAAAAACCCTAACGTTCATCTTCTTCTTCCCCAATGTCTCTGGTTCATCTCTCTCACTCTCTTCCCACTCTCCGTGCTGCCTCCTTATCTATTCTGTTGTCTCTGCATCACTCTCCTTATTGCTTGCAAGCCTGAACCGAAGACGAAGGAGATGGGGAAAGGGGGTAATGGGTCTTCCCTGCGAAGTGGGTAGTAATCCTTAGGGTTAATGGGTCTGAAACACATGTGTAAGCACATGTTGATGTGTTTTCATTGCTGCTGCACTTTGATATTTGAATAAATTGCTAATTTGATGATGTGTTTGCTGAGGAACCACATCAAATTTAGGAACCAGGAAATGCTTAACAACCAGTTCAAGCTCAGCCTACACAGGAAGTGCAAGTGAATGCACCTCAGAGGGTATGTATGCAGGGACTAATTTGATACTAAGTTATTAATTTCAAGGACTAATATGATATTAAGTAGAACATTACAATGACCATTTTGATACTAATTTTTCGAGTTCATCTGTGCAAGCAAGAAGGTATGGTGTGAGAGGTCCAGTTATACCACCCATGGAGAAGGCTACACCAGTCAGGGCACCAACACCAACACTTTTCCACCAATGCCTGTACCTATGCCACCACACTATACATGGCTACATTAAGTCCATTAACAATAGGTACTATTGCAGCCGGGCAAAAAAGGAAACGATCCAAAAGTACAGGTTCGTTAGTATTTTTTTTTTTTTTTGAAAAAAATCATATACATATTAAAGATAAAAAGATTTATAGGTATCATATAACATAAAAATGAGCTTAAATTGTTCAAATGACAACATAGCATATCCCAAAAAGAAACTACGTGTTCAACAACAACAAAACTAAGCATGAATATAAAAATCATGGTCTAACAGTCTCAATATCATCATTTCCTTACCCATCATCAGTAAAAAGAACAGCCTCCAAGTCTGGCTCATCAAGAGAAAGACTAGCAACTTCAAGAATACCAACTTCATCAAATAGGCCCCATTCATCTCCACTAATATCCCACATCTTTGTCTCTCCTTATTTATAGTTCTTGCTCTTCCTTGAGAGGAGACGAAGATTTGTATGAACAAAAACTAAATCTTCAACTCTCTTGGGATTGAGCATATTTCTTTTCAAGGAGTGTATAAAGGATTATGTGCTACAATTCCTCTCACAACAAGAGAAAGAACTTGGTTGTGAAAGGAGCTTCAAGGCAATGGATTGAATTTTGGGGATTGAGGCTCCATACATGACCCACCATTCCTTTGGTTTCAAGTTCCACCTATCTTGCAAGGAATCAAATTGGCTAAGCTCTTCTTCAGTACTCGAGAATTTAACAAATTCTGTAGTTGCCTCTAGCCCTTCCTTGGGATCTGCAAAGTAATTCCTTATGCATTTGTTTCTCCTTATACAAATCTCATTGTCCTTATGCGGGAAAACTCGATTTGGAGCTTCAACAAGCCATTGTCTACAATAGTACCTATTATACAAAATATATATTAGAAGTGTAAGCTAATTGCCACTTGAAATAAAAAGTAAAGTATAAATTAATTTGCTTTACCTAGGATTGAGTGAATGAGCCAAGCAATGAAGAGGTGTTTAACTTTTAGTCCATCTATCAATTAAGATGTTATACACCACTTCATGAAAGGATGAATGTTGACTCAATTCCTTGCCCTCATGTTGATATATATATTGCTAACTTCACTTGCTCAATCATAGAATCCCATTTCTCATAAACTAAATAAAGATTTGGCTCATCGATATCACAAGAACGAAGCATGTCATAGATGGGCTTTGTAAAGCTTAGAACACAATCAAAATTATCCCACCATTCATCATTTAAAATAGTTTCTTTCAGAAAGTCAGCCTTTTGAACATCATCCTCTCTATAGTGAGACCATTGTTCACTAATTCCATATATTGGAGACCATGCTTAATGGTTCTCAACCTTTTAAACATAATAATGATGGAGGCAAATCTAGTGTCAGCAATAGCAAGCAACTTCAAATCCACAAATTGATTAAATATGGCTAGCCTCATGGAATGATTCATGGTAAAAGTTTTAATGAAAAAGCATCACCAGTAATAGCAGAAATCCAAGGACACTAAATGTAAACAACATCATTCATTGGTGTATTTTTTGGTGCACAAATATTTTTGAGAGCAAGATTTAATGTGTGCACTACACACGGTGTCCAGAAAATGTGAGGATTCATAGATTCAACAATTGAACCGGCGGCCTTGCAAACAGGCGCATTATCAGTAATAACTTGGACAACATTTTGTGGCCCAACCTCATCAATGGTATTCAAAATCAGATTAGCAATATAATGCTTGTGCTTGTACTCACCTAGCCCATCAATGGTCTTCAAGAACATGGGTCCTGAACCCGAGGCTGCCATGAAGTTAATCAATGGTCTTCTTTGTGCGTCAGTCCCACCATTGGAAACTATACGCACACTCTTTTCTGGCCGTCAAGTGTCTTTAATAGGTTCGAGTAACTTCAATATATTAGCCTTTTCTCTTTGCAACATGGTAGTTCTTATGGCATTATAGCCGGGCGGAAGAAAACCCGAGATAGAAGTGTTTGCAGCATAAGTAAATGCACTGATAAAGTAAGGGTTTTTGGAAACATTGAATGGCAAACCAGAAAAATAAAGTAGCCTAGCTATTTCAGATGTTATATGGTCACTTACCTCGTTATTAAATGCCTTTGCTAATGATCCTTCGCCACCTCTTCTTCTCTGGCTCCCATCAATAGGTGGATTCAAACTCGTGGTTCCAGTAGGTAAAGCAACATGATTGGGCTTTGATTTTTCAGAAGCTTGTCTGTCAAGTTTTTCATCTCTGCAAGATACTCATTTGATACTTGTGAACAAATAGCTATCCCATTTCCTTTTTCTTTCAATAAATGAGATTTCATTATAAAGTAAGAACCCTTGAAAGTTCCATTACAATAGTTGCAACTCCAACTTGCATTCCCTTTTCCTTATTTCTTATTTTGCACCATGGTTGCATAAGCCCAAAGGGGACAATTACTATCAACACTTCCAGTTGTATACTAGAAGTTAAAGATGTGGCAACATTGCTTGTGCCACTTCCAGACCCACTACTATTACTAGTTTGTTGTGAAAACATCTGTAGAAAAATAAATATCATCCAAAATTCAAATAAACAAAATAATAATATATAAAACAGTAAAACATGACTATTTGCCAGATTTCAATTATGAACTATGATCACATGACCCACCCACTACCACTATGACTATTGAACTATGTGCTATTTTACCATCTATTGAACTTCCACTACCATGTGCGTGTCAGGGTTCAGGGACAAATGGAAAATAAAATAGCTATCATAAAATAAAAAAAAGTATATCTTGTTCGATGGGTTCCTAGTTCCTACTTGCTAATAAAGGGATGAGTGGAAAAAAAAGGACAAACATAAAAAATGGATGAACAATAGAAAAGTGAAAGACAAAAAGAAAGGGTCGAGTGGAACAAACCTGAAGGCGTCAATTGTCGAGAATAAAAAATGGTAGAAGGGAACCATAGAAGTCAGAAGAACAACGTTAATTTGTTTCAATAGGCAGCACAAGTTTAACTTTTCATCTGAAAGACTGAAAGTGATATTTATATAGGGGTTTTACCCTAAGATCAAACGGCTGTGTTTTGTTAAAAAAATAAAAAATAGTTCTAATTTAGGTAAAAATAGGCTGCAAACATACCCAAGCCGTACTAAGCCGAACCCAGCCGTACCGGAAAAACATACCCGATCGGAATTTCAAAATCAAAGAAATGGGTACGTACTCGGTACGTACCGCGGTGTACACTAGCCGTACCCGTACCTGGTACGTATCCGGTACTGGTATTCCTCCAGAAATGGAGTACCTATGCTTCAGAATCCATGATGTATAAGGTAAGAACTCAACCGGTCGAACCATGTCTGGAGGTCGTAGGTTGAGAAGTTATGATATTCGGAGGTTGAGAAGTTATGGATGATGGGTTGGATTTGGTATGCATGATGGTGTTGGACTGTTGACAGTGTTGGTTTCGGTTATAGGTGATGGGGTTGGGTTGGGTATGGATGATGGTGTTTGGTCGTTGATAGTGTGAGTTTGGGTTATGGGTATGTGAGAGGCATTAGCAGTGGAGAGGTCTTTGGTGTCCATTTCATGGTGGAATGGGTAACGGATGTGAGATTAATTTCTCTTATATGATGATGTTTACGCTCGGCAACGCCATTGTTGAGGTGTGGATGGACATGAAACATTGAGCAAGATGCCATTAGATGATAAATTAGATGAACTAAGCATTTTATTATTCATGAACTCACCACCTCATCACATTGAATACCCTTGATATATGTGTTAAATTGGCTGTTGCACAAAATTTTCAAATAATGGATATTGCTTGAAGAAATCAGATTTGGCTTTTACAGGTATTATGACATCCCTAGATGTTCTACGGATTGACAACTGTCCCACAAACAAACACATGTTTTTTCAGTATGTTTTGTCCTCACTCACACGCTTCTTTGAAAAACTTCCCGGGAGGTCACATATACCAAAATTACTCCAAGTCAAGCACGCTTAACTGTGGAGTTCTTAAGTGATGGACTCCCGAAAAGAAGATGCATCTTGTTGGTATAAATAGTATCAATCAATTCATATAAGCCATCCTCAATTCATAGGTATCAACCATGGAAACCGAGGGTGATTATCCATTATACAAGCACATGCAATAACGAAAATCATTCTTTGAGACAACTGGTGAAGGTCCCCATGAATTAAAATTAACAAGTTCAAATGGAAAAGAACTTCTTTCATTTATAGAAGTAAAAGGCAACTGAGCAGCCTTGGCCACAGTACAACGTTCACAAATAAAAGAAATAAGTAAGAGGCAACTGAGTAGCCTTGGCCATAGTACAGCATTTATAAATAAAAGAAATATATGGTTTATTGGAGACTTTGATGGCCCGTTTATTTTGCATATGTCTAACCAATCGAATGCTAGGATGTCCAAGTCGAGCATGCCATACTTGTTCACCAACTTGCTGAAATCAGGTAGAGAAGAATGCACTAACTGGATGTGGAAGAGAATAAACATCCCTCGTCCTCATCCCCTTATAGTCAAAATCTTCCCTGTCTTCTTGTCCTTAATCACAAATCTAGTGGATGAGAATTCACATAGGCAAGGATAATCAGAGGTGAGTTGACTGATAGATAATAAATTCTTCTGAATATTGGAAACTACAAGAACATTTTTTAATTGCAAATAAGAACTAGAGGAGGGGGAAAGATAAGCATCACCAGTATATGAAATATCAATCATTGCACCATTACCAACAAAAACAAACTTATCACCGTCCTAAAGCTGTTTATGAGTGGGGTGAAAAACCACGACCTTTAGATGTGAATGTGGGGCGAGAGTTGCGAGACTTGGGTGAACTTTGTTGTTTCCGATCTTTAGGTTGTGAGCCTTGGTTATCATAAAAGGTCGGGGTGGCAGTGGTCCTTGGAAGATCAGAAACGAGTGTGTCATAGTTAATGAGTTGAGGAATCACAGATTGGTAGTGGTTAGGGGTGGCAAATGGATGGATTGGATAAATTTTTATGCGGATTGTAATGGATGGATTGAAAACGATCCATTAATCCATTATGATCCATTAAAAATTCATTAAAAAAAATCCAATCCATCCATGATCCATTTAATAAAATCCATCCAATCCATCCATTAACAACTTTTTTATGGATGGATATCCAATCCATCCATAAAAATTATTTTAAAGAATAATTTTTTTGTACAATTAAATTTTTTTATTAGTTTTAAAATATCCTCTCCCCTCTATCTCTCTCTCCCCTCTCTCTCCTCTATCTCTCTCTCTTTCCTATCTCTACCCTCTATCTCTCTCTCTCCTTCATCTCTACCCTCTCTTTCCAAAAGCATGTATAAGAATTGCTGGAGGTAGAGGTAGAGCTGGTAAATCGGGCCATCCGGTCCCGTCTGGTCTAGCCAGGCTATTGGGCTAAATTAACCTTAATTAAATATAAAATTATAAATAAAAAAATATAATTTATTTATAATTTAATCCAAATTTATTTTACTGAAAACGAAATAAATTTATTGCTCACAACTTGTCGTCTTTTTGTTATATTAAACACTTCCACAATTACTCTACCAAAAAAAAAACACTTCCACTATTCAAGTTCTTTTCGATAAAACAAATCGACCACTACCAGTTACATTATAAAGGCATGCTTTTACATGTTTTTTTTTGAACCAGGCATGCTTTTACAGTTTTACTTAGAATTGATAAGTCTCTGCCTGTTATTTTTCTAGCTAAAGACATGCCAACAGAGATTACAACCAACAACTAGACGTGGGACATTCTTTATAAATAGTGCCTAGTAAGGATGGCAAATGGATGGATCGAATAAATTTTTATTTGGATCGTAATGGATGGATTAAAAACAATCCATTAATCTATTATAATCCATTAAAAATTCATTAAAAAAAAAATCAAATCCATCAATGATCCATTAAATAAAATCCATATGATCCATCCAAGGCAACGAAAAAAGAAAACGTACGTGATAATAATTAATTAGTTAATACTTAATATAACCAAAAAAAGCAGATAAATAAAATAAAAAAGAGTGAAGAAAAAATAATAGAGAACGGAAGAGAAAATCAGATGGAGTGTTTTTTTTTGTTTACAAATGGAGGTTTTTTTTATTTGGTGAAAAATAATATGAAACAAATAAATTGGTTTTGGAATGGATAAAAGTTGATCCATTACATTTTCTATTGTTGGTCCAATGGATTTTAAAAAATATTGGATGGATCATAAACCATCCACTAAAAAAATAATCCAATCCATCCAATCCATTTATATTATTTTTTTATAAATGGATGGATTGGATGGATTTTTTCATGGATGGACTGGATGGATGGTGGACAAATGGATCATTTTGACACCCCTAGTAGTGGTGAAAGCACTGTAGTCGAGATCGAGGCCACGAAGTAAATTGAAAGACCTTATCATGATCAGACAAGGGAGTGCCAATGAATGGATTATGTTGGATCTTTGCTCAAAGTGGAGTGTCTGGTCTGAAATTTCTATTCTTAAGTATTTTGAATTAGTGTATGGTCTCAGAGTTCATTTTCATAAAAGTTGTGTTGTTGGAACCAATTTTAAGGATACCTTCCTAACTTAGTTTCAATGTCCTTAACTGAAAAGTTAGAGGCATCCTAAGTACGTAGGCTAACCAATAGGAGCCACTTCGTGGAAAATGTTTACCTGATAGCCAATTATGAAATATTTGACATGAAGGTATTCATCACAGAAAGGTAAACATCTTTTGTTTAGTGGTAGAATTACTCTTGTAAACTAAGTTCTGAATAATTTCCCCTTCTTTTTTTAGCGTATTAAGAATTCTGAGCAAGGTTTTGAAATTACTCACTTGAATTCAAAGGGAGATTTTATGGGATGGTAGTGCACAAAAGAAGAAAATTTCTTGTGAGATGTGGCAGTTAGTATGCAAACAAAAAAAATGAAGGAGGTGTTGGAGTAAAAAAAAACTTAGAATGATTCAATCCGTCACCAATAGCTAAGTGGAGATGAAGGTTGATTAAGGATGAAGATGAGGTGTGGAATTGCATTCTTATTTCTAGACATGAGAACTTTGAATAACTTTGAAGGTGGCCTATCTTTCTTTATATATGGTAGGAATGGTAAGAATGCATCAGTTTGGTGAAATGATCATATCTGGAAACCTGAAAGGTATAAGACTATTTTGGATTGGTTCTCTAACAATTTGAAAAGAAAGTTATGAAGGGGTAAATGGGTAATGGTATAAAATTCTGGGAGGATATTTGATTGAGCAATAACAGACGAAAGGAGTTATTTACTTGATTTTTCTTACATCTTAGAGGAAAAAATAAGGTTATTGATATTAGACAGATGATAGATGGAATTGGTCTTTTAAATGGAGAAGAGATTCCTTCAGCAAGGAGGATAATGTACTAGTTGAATTCTTTAATCTAATGCAAATAGTTAGTAACCTTACCAAACATAAGGAGGATTAGTGGGTGCGGTCTCTCAATAGCTCATGTTGTTTTTCTTCAAAATCAACATATAATTGGCGGCAATATCAATTTTCATCATCATAGGCTTCAGCTTATACAAATTCGCAAGGATTTTAAAAGCTTTTGGAGTTATAGAGTGTAACACCCCCTTAGGCATTACATGTCTAACACATTGCGAAAATAAAACTTAAAATAGTAGCTGGTTTGCTTTCGAAAAATGATTTACATAAATACTTAAGTATCAGAAAAACAAGAATAAATTTTTTTCTCCTGTGGTGATGGTAAAACCTAAACCTATTTTATAATATAATAACTCCACTTTTTAGAAATACACTTGAATCTAGATCTATAACTTTTCCAAAATTTTTGACAGAGTCTCCTCTGTAATTCTAACATCCCAAACAAAAATATCTGCTAAATATATATATATATATATATATATATATATATATATATATATATATATATATATATTTATATATTTTCATCAAAAGAAACGCTCTCCGAGCCATAACCATTCATAAACATAACAGTAATCCAATAAAAGACTCTGAGTCATAATACCTATAACTATGATTTTTTCCAAATAAAATTTACTCAATAACCTAAGCTGGTCGCACTATGAGACTCTTACTGGAAAAAGACTCCATGGTTATTCCAGTAAATCATCTTTCTTCAAAAGTTGGGACCAATCCCTCCGAGTGAGAGAGAGAACTCCTCTGCAACATCTGTACACTCAAACCAAAATAACACAAAAGAAAAAAAACCGAAATACTGCAAAGGTGAGATACCGACATATGAGTTTTATCATAACAGTCACATACACGACTCTCACACAATGACATACAATATATTATAACCATAAACACAGGGATCCATTCCCGATAATCAAATGCATTTTGTAAAACATTTCATGTCACTTCAATATTACTATCTAGTTCACTATCCCCGGAGATCCTAACTTCCCTTCGTCGAGCAAGATAGGATGGCGATAATGCCCATAACACAATTGTCTCGCACGTTTTGGGTTGGCCTCTCAATTTAGGTCCGATCCCGAATTGTTCTGGGGTATCACATCTCACCTAAATAATATAGAGTAGTTCCTGATTGAGTATATTTCGAGTAGGGTAGCCAATTTCCACGACAAGAGGTTGCAAAGCCCCAAGCATTTCGTGGAGTTCGAACCCGAATGTCCCTGAAGACCCAAAAACTAAAGGAGCCATCTTTGGTCCGTAACTATTCATTTGTCAGTTCACCCTTTGTGAAATCAGAGCTCGAATACACAATGGCACGTCTCGACTAAAGGAGCCATCTTTTCTTTTTCGCATCGTTCTTTCCTCGTCAAGGCTTACACTCTCGACTACTTTTAAATCAAGTATTAAATTAAACTTTAATACTCACATAGGATTTTATCAATAGAATCCATGATTCACAATCTCCTTCACAACTGAACACTAGTCCGACGTCTCCGAATTCTAGGTTCTATCTTTCCTCGAAACTAGAATAGGAACTCTAGCCCGTCAATCCGGAACACTAGGTCCTTTCTACTTTCTCAAAACTCAAAACAAGAACTCTAGCCCGTCAATCCGGAGCACTAGGTCCTTTCTTTTCCTCAAAACTCAAAACAAGAACTCTAGCCTGCCAATTTGGAGCACTAGGTCTTTTCTTTTTCACTCTCTTTCCAGAGGTTACTCACTCTAGAAACTCAAATAGGAACTCTAGCCCGTCAATCCGGAACACTAATTCCTTTCCACTTTCACTTCTTTCCACATGATTTTCTTTTTCGCTCAGTGAAAACTAAATCGAAAAACACAATATCAAAGTCTTCTCAACTTTGTGCCACAAATACGTTTTCATTCTTAGAAATACATTTTTCACCAAAACCTTTTATTTTATAAATCCATTTACTGTAAACTTAGAAAACTTCAAAAATCCTTTTCTCACTTTAAAACCAACTACGAAACTCTTACAAATCGATTTATCAAAGAGGCATTTTCACTAAATTTTTCCATTTTTGAAACCACTTTTGTAAAGCCTAAAAGAAAATCTTTGTTTTCAAAAGCCTTTTCTTTTAAAAAATTCTTTAAACCTTTTCATGAATTTTGATATTTCTCATTTTCTTTCATTCCTAACTTTGTTCTATCTTCATACTTTCATCATTTAGGATTTTCTTCTCATTTTCCAAAGAAAACAAAACACTACTTTTTTGATATTTCTGAGTTAAGGTACTTTAATGTCTTAATCTTGATTAACAAGCAATGACCAGTGTCATGCTGTTGAGACGAATCTAGGCAAGTATACCTAGTTGTACAAGTAATAAAGAGGTAAGAGGGATATCGTTCCCACGAGGACTGAGACAAGTACTAGCACGTACCAAATCAACTACTATATAAGCGAATCTTTGGATGGAAGGGAGATCAATATTAAATACCAAGCCCAACAAGAGTCAAAAATCTAAAATAAACAGAATAAAAAAGAACAAGTTCTTTTTGTATTTTTATCAAACACTTGGAATGCAGGAAAAGGGATTCTTCAAATATGATGAAAGATGTTGGGATTAAACTTCACTAAACCTTTGCATCATGCAATACTAAGACCACCAATCCAGTTCATACTTCAAATATTAAAATCAACCCACAAGATTACTCAAGTCCTAATTCCTTAGATGACAAGAGCCTAAACCCCCTAATTAGACCCTAATTCCTTAGGTTGCCTAATTAATGAATTTGCATTAAGAGTAGGGATTACACGATTACTAATAAACCAAAATCCATTCCTAGATGCAAGGTTTACTAGGTGATTAATTCCAGATCAAGAAACGATAAGAACGTCCCCATTGCAAATCAAATCTCAGAACGGTTCATGGATGATCAGACCACAAAAAGCATTAAGCATAGGAATCAAACACTAATAGAGAAGCATAAACATGGATTAATAAATCAAGGCAAATACATGAGAGTCGGTTTAGCTACATCTAATCCCAACAAAAGGGGAATTTAGCTACTCATAGTCATAGAGAAAGCCAAAATCAGAGAAATAGAAACAAAGGAGAGAAGAAACTCCATGGAAGCTTTCCACAGTAGTCACAGCCGCCCCTGGTTCAGAGAGAACGTGTTTTTCTTTTTAGGGTAAAAGTATGGTCCTCTCTCTGTGGCTATCATCCCCTTTTCTGTTCTACCCAGATCCTTATTTATAGATTAGGAATAATGCACGTCACGGCCGTGATGGCCATCACGGCCAGGTCGTGACGGGTTTTGCCATGGGCGCGCTTTCAATTTTTGGATTATCAAGGTCGTGATGCTCATCACGGCTAGGCCGTGATCAGTTCTGCCTGTAACGTTACTTCACCAAATGGTCTGCCACGGCCGTGATGGGCATCACGGCTAGGCCGTGACGGGCATCACGGCTAGGCCGTGACAGCTTCTGACTTTTACCTTCTTTCTTTTCAGTTATTGCTCGATCATGGCCGTAATGGTCATCATGGCTAGGCCGTGATGGGCTGTTTGGTACATTTTCTTCATTTTTCAAGCTCTATCTTCATCCAAGCTCCATCATGGTCAATCTTGAGCATTTTACCCTTAATTCCTGCAAAACAACACCACGAAACCGCCTTACCCATTCCAAGGTAAAAACTAACAAAAATCAAATAAAAATTGCCTAAACTATATGAAAATGCATGCAAAAATGTACATGAAATATGAGGTGAGATCACACTCATCAAATCACCCCAAGCTTAAGACTTTGCTTGTCCTCAAGCAATCACCAAGGCCAGAAGATATAAATAATTAGAGCATAGATAGTGAACCAAGAACCCGAGTAACTAATCCAAGTAACAGGCATGTTCAAATAATTCACCAAGAGATGATCAATTTCAAGTCTAATTAGAAGCTTAGGTTTCCTAGACTCATATTCTCAATGATTCGGGCACTCTTTCTCACCTCACTCAAGTGTTTAAGGATATATGACAATTCGCTCAATTTCCTCAAGGAATGAATTCTACCATAAGCTTGACTATTAACCAAATCTCTACTTTATTAATGAAAACACATAAGAATCAAGAGGTCTTTTAATTTGGTTGTAACGGGGCCATGGGATTAATCGTTAGGTGGGGAAATCAAGAAAAGGAAATTTCAAGAAGGCTAAACAAAATATCAAGCATTGCAAAGCATGATACCTTCTAAAATACCTTTTTGGGTTTTGATTCATTTTTCCACCTTCTTTCTTTCTTTTTATTTTATTTCTCACTTCCTTTTGCCATCCTCTTCTCCATTTTTTTTATTGGGAGAAGGGAAGATTTTCAATTCAAGAGAAATATTTTTTCTAACTTTCTCATCCCATACTTTTTCAACTACATTTTTACCCTTTTTGTAATACTTTAAAAGGTGCCATACCAAGCATTATTCATCAAAGTAGTTCAAGGTACCAAGAAAAGTATTTTATTCTTTTAGGCTCAAAATTGGGCAACTAAGGGGTAGCATTTAGTCAATCAAAGCTCAGAAGGCCGGAAAAAAATACCTAGTGCCTCAATCATTTTCAAAAATGTTTTAAAAAATTTTTAAGCTTCAAAACGGTTTCAAGTTAAGTTCTAGAGAATACAATCCAAGAGGAATAAAACACTCTATCACAAAGAATGGGGTAGATTTAATGAGTACTTTTTGGCTCAAAAATCTCACATTTAGTAGTTCAAAAATCAATGAGAAACACAAATCTACGGAACCACATGCTAATTATCAAATATCAAAGATCATCTCAAGCATTTTTATTTGTAGCCTTATCACAAGAATAAAAAATTTGGGTTCAAAAATTCACTATCTCAATTTAATTGGCACTAAGTTCTCACAATTGGGTGCAAAATCTAAGAAAGGGGCAATCGAATCATGTGATCATGCAAAACTATGCCTATATGAATGCAACATGAAAAATGCAAAAGTTTCAAAAATTTGCAAAAATACCCCTACCCCAAGCTTAAAAACTTACATTGTCCCCAATGTAAATATTCAAGTCGGAGAGAGGAGAAAAATGGAACAACTCACCGAGGTGGTAGCGGGTGCTGGCTCACATGCCTAGTCAAAGAGATGCTGGAAAATGGGTCACAGCCGTGATGCTCATCATGGACAGGCTGTGATCAATTCTGGTCCATAGGAGCTGGCCTGTCACGGCCGTGACCTCCATCACGGGCAGGCCGTGATGCTCTCTGATCTTCAGGGTCCTCTCATCACGCCAGTGATGGGTATCACGGCTGGGCCGTGATCCTTTCTGATATTCTCATTAAGCTGATCACGGTCGTGACCTCTGTCACGGCCTGGGCGTGATGGTTGCTGACTTTATTTGTTTTGCCTTTTTTGCTCTTCCTTCCTTCTTACCCTGAAAACACTTAAAAATTCTATTAATTATGATCTTTTTCCTCTTGATCTTCTCAAATTATTCAAGAGTTAAATTCAAAAATGAATGGAAAAGGGAAAGAAAATTTAGGTTGCCTCCCAAGAAGCGCTTCTTTAACGTCACTAGCTTGACGGGTCGGTGATCTCAAGGATCACGAAGGCGCACAGCTGTGGTCAATCTCTCAATGTCACCACCCAAGTAGGCCTTGAGCCTTTGACCATTGACTTTGAAGGTCCTTTTTGAAGTAGGATCCTCCCCTTCTATAGCTCCATGAGATGAGACTTCTTTGACAATGAACGGTCCCGACCACTTAGACTTCAACTTGCCCGGAAACAATCTCAGCCGGGAATTGAATAATAAAACCTGTTGTCCCGGCTGAAATGCTTTCATCACGATCTTCTTGTCATGATAAGTCTTGACTCGCTGCTTGTAAATAGCTGCATTCTCATATGCATTAAGGCGCATCTCCTCTAATTCATGCAGCTGCTTGACTCTTTTCTCACTCGCCAAAGTGGCATCAAAATTCAAGAACTTCAATGCCCAAAAGGCTCGATGCTCCAACTCTACGGGTAGATGACATGCCTTCCCATAGACCATCTGAAACGGAGATAACCCCAAAGAAGTTTTTAATGCAGTCCGGTAGGCCCACAAGGCATCATCAAGCTTCTTTGCCCAATCTTTTCTTGAAGTGGCCACAGTTTTTTCCAGAATTCGCTTAATCTCCCGGTTATAGACCTCCGCTTGCCCATTTGTTTGCGGATGATATGGAGATGCCACCTTATGCCTCACATCATACTTGGTCAACACATTTCTCAGTTGTGAGTTGCAGAAGTGAGATCCCCCATCACTTATAAGGACCCTTGGGACATCGAACCAGGCAAAAATGTTCTTTTTGATGAATTGATTATTGTTTGTGCATCATTCTTTGGTGTTGCAATGGCCTCCACCCATTTAGAAACATAGTCCACCGCCACCAAGATATATTGATTGGAGAATGAAGGTGGAAGTGGACCCATAAAATCTTTGCCCCAACAATCAAATACTTCAACCTCCAATATGTTTTGCAGTGACATCTCATCCCTTTTAGATATGTTCCCAGTCCTTTGGCACTTGTCACAACTCTTCACATGATTGTAAGAGTCCTTAAAGATTGAGGGCCAAAAGAGCCCAGATTGGAGGACCTTTGCAGCTGTCCTATCCCCATTGTAATGTCCACCATATGGAGAGTTATGGCAATGCCACAAAATAATCTTCGCTTCCTCTTGACTAAAACACCTCCTCAATAAGCCATCGGGTCCAACCTTGAACAAAAATGGGTCATCCCACATGAAATGGTTGGCATCTCGGAAGAATTTTTTCTTTTGTTGCCAAGTGAGGTGCTCTGGAACAATGTTGTCTGCCTTGAAATTTGCCATGTCGTCAAACCATGGTCTTTCATGCACCAGAAATAAGGCCTCATCCGGGAACTCATCCCGAATGTCCTTTTCTTTTGCAGTAACCTCTTCATTCACCAACCGAGATAAGTGGTCAGCCACCATATTTTCGCTGCCCCTTTTGTCCTTAATGACTAAGTCAAATTCCTGCAACAATAAAATCCACCTTATGAGTCTTGGTTTTGAATCTAACTTAGTCAGCAAATATTTAATTGCAGCATGATCAGTAAAAATAGTGACTTGTGACCCAATCAAGTATGAACGAAATTTTTCCAATGCAAACACTATGGCTAGCAACTCTTTTTCAGTTGTTGCATAATTTATTTGGTTCTCATTGAGAACCTTGCTAGCATAGTGAATGGCATGGAAAAAGTTTTCCCTTCGCTGTCCCAAAACTGCCCCAACTGCGTAGTCACTGGCATCACACATTAATTCAAATGGTGACTCCCAGTTGAGTGCAACAAGAATGGGAGCGGTGATCAACTTTTCTTTCAAAATCTGAAAAGAAGTAAGACAAGCAGTATCAAACACAAATGGTGTGTCCTTGTTCAAAAGGCTACACAACGGCTTGGCTATCTTTGGGACTTTGATGAACCGCCGGTAAAAGCCTGCATGACCAAGAAAACTCCTCACACCCTTGACATTCACTGGTGGAGGTAGTTTCTCAATTAAATCAACCTTGGATTTATCCACTTCGATTCCCTTGGCTGAAATATTGTGCCCAAGCACAATGCCATCCTGCACCATAAAATGACACTTCTCCCAATTTAAGACTAAATTGGTGTCCATGCACCTCTTTAACACAACATCAAGGTTAGACAAGCAATTATCATAAGAGGAACCGAAAACAGAAAAATCATCCATAAAAACTTCAATGCATTTTTCTACCATATCAGAGAAAATGGAAAGCATGCACCTTTGAAATGTTGCAGGCGCATTACAAAGACCGAAAGGCATCTTCCGATAGGCAAAAACTCCAAAAGGACATGTGAAGGCAGTTTTCTCTTGGTCTTAATTCCTGATTAACCGCCATTTGGTTATAACCCGAATAACCATCCAAGAAACAATAATAAGCTTGCCCGGCCAACCTCTCCAACATTTGGTCCATAAATGGAAGTGGGAAGTGATCTATCCTAGTAGCTTGATTTAGCTTCCGGTAATCTATACACATTCGCCAACCGGTGACCGTTCTAGTTGGGATTAACTCATTCTTCTCGCTTTTCACAACGGTCACGCCACCTTTCTTGGGAACCACTTGTACCGGACTCACCCAAGCACTATCGGAAATCGGATAGATCATTCCGGCTTCAAGGAGTTTCAGCACCTCCTTCCTTACCACTCCTTTCATTGTGGGATTGAGCCTCCTCTGCGGTTGGATCACCGGTTTAAATTCAGCCTCCATCATGATCTTGTGCATACAAAATGTAGGGCTAATACCTTTACAAGTTTCTCCTCTTCCAATTTGGACAATACATTGCTCACTATGACTGGATTTTCATCATTCTCACCAAGAAACACATATTTCAAGTGGGGAGGTAGAGGTTTAAGCTCTAACTTGAGCTTCTCTTGGACTTCATCCTTTTTGAGCTCTTCTTTCTTAGTATTGACAGCAAGTTGATTGGGTTGAGCTTCCAAATCACACAAACACTCCTCTATTTCCTTCTCCTCTTTCTCATCAAGATTTTCAATAGAGTTTACAATTACCTTCTCAAGAGTAGAGGAATGGTGCTGATGTGCAAAGACTTCTTTAGCCACTACATCCACAATGTCCATGCGGAAACAATTCTCTTCATCACTCGGGCGATGCATAGCTTCAAATACATTGAAAATAACCTCTTCATCTTGCACTCTGAGTCGAAGTTGGCCTCTTTGTACATCTATCAAAGCACGACCAGTTGCTAGAAAAGGTCTCCCTAATATAAGTGGAACTTCTACATCCTCCTCCATGTCTAATATCACAAAATCCGCTGGGAAGATAAACTTATCCACTTTAACCAAAACATCTTCCATAATACCAAGAGGACGCTTGATTGATCTATCTGCTAGTTGCAATGCCATCCTTGTTGGTTTCACTTCACCACCTCCAAGCTTGTTCAAGATTGAAAACGGCATCAAATTGATACTCGCCCCCAAGTCACACAAGGCCTTCCCAATAGCAACACTCCCAATTGTGCAAGGGATTGTAAAACTACCAGGATCTTTAAGCTTTGGAGGTAGCTTCCTTTGAAGTATCGCACTACATTCTTCCGTCAAGGCAACAGTCTCACCTTCTTTAAACCTCATTTTCTTCGTAAGTAACTCCTTCATGAACTTTGCATAAGTTGGCATTTGCTCTAGTGCTTCAGCAAAGGGTATGTTGATTTGCAACCTCTTAAAGATGTCAAGAAATTTGACAAATTGCTCTTCCTTCTCCTTCTTCTTGCTTAAGTGAGGATATGGCAATTTCACATAAGAAGGGATCTCTTGAGGCTTGTCTCCATCTTTCAAAATCTGACTTTTACTCTTCCACAAAATTGAATTTTCATCCACTAACTTTTCTCTCTTGTCTTTTTCTTCTTCCTCTATTACAACCTCTTTGCCTTTTTCCTCATTTTCCGCTCTTTTTTCAGCACTCAACTTAGTTTTTTCAGCATCTCTCTTATTTTTCAACAAAGGCTCACCTCTCACTTTCTCAAGACTTATACCACTCCTCAAAACAATAGCCTTACAATGCTCTTTAGGATTTATTTGAGTATTACCTGAAAAACTGCCACTAGATTGTTCCGCTAGGTGCTTTGCAATTTGTCCAACTTGAACCTCCAAGTTTTTAATGGCAGCATCGGTGTTTTTCTGGTTTGACATGGACATTTGCATGAATTGATTGAGGGTGTTCTCCAAGATAGAAGTCCGATCTTGAGGCGGTTGTGTGGGATGAGGCTTGATTGCTTGTCCGGCATCTTGTTTCCAACCAAAACTTTGTTGATTCCTCCACCCTTGGTCGTAATTGTTGGAATATTGGTTGTTACCTTGCCGCCCATAGTTCCCCATATAATTAGCTTCCTCATGGGAACTAGGTGTGGCCTCACAATTTCCATTATCATGATCTCCTCCACAAAAATCACATATCATTACCTGTTGAGGTGGCATGGTTGTCCCTTGAATGGTTTGGAGTTGTTGTGGGAGTTGAGCTAGTTGCTTGGTAATGGACTCAAGTTGTTGTGTCATAAGCTTATTTTGAGCCAAAAGTGCAGTTTGTGAATCTAACTCCAACACTCCCTTTCTTGATGTGGTACATCGATCATGATGCATCAGATAGTCATTAGATGCCATAGCTTCTATCAAAGTCAATGCTTCCTCCGGTGTCTTTGTGTTCATGGAACCTCCAGCTGAGGCATCCAACATAAGCTTGGTTGACGGCCTCAATCCATTGCAAAATGTTTGCATTTGGACAAGATCATCAAACCCATGATTTGGACATCTTCGGAGCAAGTCTTTGAACCTTTCCCATGTGTCATGAAGAGTCTCACCCTCTTGTTGAACAAAGCTTGTAATACCACCCCGTGTCTCCACAAATCTTGAGGCGGGAAAGAACCTTGCAAGAAATTTAGCCTCTAAGTCATCCCATGTAGTGATGCTCCCCCTTGGTTGAGATTGGAGCCAAGCCTTGGCTCTATCTCTTAGAGAGAAAGGAAACAACCTTAGACGAATTGCATCATTGGTAGCACCATTTATCTTCACTGTATGACATAACTCAACGAAGTTGGATACATGATTATTAGGATCCTCCTTCTCCATCCCGGCAAATTGATTTTGTTGCATCATATTCAGGAGAGCCGGCTTGATCTCAAAATTGTTGGAATTCACTGGGGGTCTCACTATGCTAGTGACATGCCGATTGACATTTGTATTGGCATAATCCCCAAGTGTCCTCCGTGGAACACCCTCACCATTGCCTGCCATCTCAAGTGGTTCTTGACGAACTTGTGAGGTGGAGATCTCTTGTTCTCTTTCTTGTTGTGCTAATAACTTCCGATGTCTTGCTTGACTCCGATTCTTCCTAGCCGCTTTTTCTATTTCAGGATCGTAGAGAAGTTGGTCAGCTGGGATAGTACCTCGCATGCACAAAAGCCTAGAGACCAAGAATGTTAGCACTAAATGACAACAAAGAGAAACAGATAATAAAACAAAAAATAAAATTGTGCTTAAATTAGTAATCGAAATGGGTATACTAATATTGAAACTCAAGTCCCCGGCAACGGCGCCAAAAACTTGTTGACGATCTTGGCAAGTGTACCGGATCGTTGCAAGTAATAAATCGGTAAGAACCGGATATCGTCCATAGGGATTAGTTACCAAGTACCAATTCACAAGTTTAACAACTATCAAGACTAAAATTTTTGTATGAAGAGAGCTCAAAATAAATACTATAAAAGGAACAAATTCTTTTTGGATTTTTATCAAACATTTGGAATGCAAAAAGGGAATTCTTCAAATATGATGAAAGATGTTGGGATTAAACTTCGCTAAACCTTTGCCTCATGCAATACTAAGACCACCAATCCAATTTATTCTTCAAATATTAAAATCAATCCACAAGATTATTCAAGTCCTAATTCCTTAGATGACAAGAGCCTAAATCCCCTAATTAAACCCAAATTCATTAGTTAAGCCACCTAAGGAATTAGGGTTTAATTAGGGGATTTAGGCTCTTGTCATCTAAGGAATTAGGACTTGAGTAATCTTGTGGATTGATTTTAATATTTGAAGCATAAATTGGATTGGTGGTCTTAGTATTGCATGAGGGAAATGTTTAGTGAAGTTTAATCTCAACATCTTTCATCATATTTGAAGAATTCCCTTTTTGCATTCCAAGTGTTTGATAAAAATCCAAAAAGAATTTGTTCCTTTTATTTTATTTATTTTGAGCTCTCTTCATACAAAAATTTTAGTCTAGATAGTTGTTAAACTTGTGAATTGGTACTTGGTAACTAATCCCTGTGGACAATATCCGGTTCTTACCGATTTATTACTTGCAACGATCCGGTACACTTGCCAAGATCATCAACAAGTTTTTCCAAAAACTTGTTGAGACGAATCTAGGCAAGTATACCTAGTCGTACAAGTAATAAGGAGGTAAGAGGGATATCGTTCCCACGAGGACTGAGACAAGTACTAGCAAGTACCAAATCAACTACTATCTAAGCGAATATTTGGATGGAAGGGAGCTCAATATTAAATACCAAGCCCAACAAGAGTTAAAAATCTAAAATAAACAGAATAAAAAGGAACTAGTTCTTTTTTTATTTTTATCAAACACTTGGAATGCAGGAAAATGGATTCTTCAAATATGATGAAAGATGTTGGGATTAAACTTCACTAAACCTTTGCCTCATGCAATACTAAGACCAACAATCCAGTTTATACTTCAAATATTAAAATCAACCCACAAGATTACTCAAGTCCTAATTCCTTAGAT
The DNA here is from genome assembly GCA_030762895.1 of Sophora flavescens. Classification (NCBI taxonomy): domain Eukaryota; kingdom Viridiplantae; phylum Streptophyta; class Magnoliopsida; order Fabales; family Fabaceae; genus Sophora; species Sophora flavescens. The sequence continues at coordinate 198,314,733 of CM061062.1, forward strand.
GACAAGAGCCTAAACCCCCTAATTAGACCCTAATTACTTAGGTTGCCTAATTAATGAATTTTCATTAAGAGTAGGGATTACACGATTACTAATAAACCAAAATCCATTCCTAGATGCAAGGTTTACTAGGTGATTAATTCCAGATCAAGAAACGATAAGAACGTCCCCATTGCAAATCAAATCTCAGAACGGTTCATGGATGATCAGACCACAAAAAGCATTAAGCATAGGAATCAAACACTAATAGAGAAGCATAAACATGGATTAATAAATCAAGGCAAATACATGAGAGTCGGTTTAGCTACATCTAATCCCAACAAAAGGGGAATTTAGCTACTCATAGTCATAGAGAAAGCCAAAATCAGAGAAATAGAAACAAAGGAGAGAAGAAACTCCATGGAAGCTTTCCACAGCAGTCACAGCCGCCCCTGGTTCAGAGAGAACGTGTTTTTCTTTTTAGGGTAAAAGTATGGTCCTCTCTCTGTGGCTATCGTCCCCTTTTCTGTTCTACCCAGATCCTTATTTATAGATTAGGAATAATGCGCGTCACGGCCGTGATGGCCATCACGGCCAGGTCGTGACGGGTTCTGCCATGGGCACGCTTTCAATTTTTGGATTATCAAGGTCGTGATGCTCATCACGGCTAGGCCGTGATCAGTTCTGCCTGTAACGTTGCTTCACCAAATGGTCTGTCACGGCCGTGATGGGCATCACGGCTTGGCCGTGACAGATTCTGCCTAGAAGGGGTCTGACTCAGTTAACATGTCACGGCCTTGATGGGCATCACGGCTAGGCCGTGACAGCTTCTGACTTTTGCCTTCTTTCTTTTCAGTTATTGCTCGATCATGGCCGTGATGGGCTCTGTTTGGTACATTTTCTTCACTTTTCAAGCTCTATCTTCATCCAAGCTCCATCATGGTCAATCTTGAGCATTTTACCCTTAATTCCTGCAAAACAACACCACGAAACCGCCTTACCCGTTCCAAGGTAAAAACTAACAAAAATCAAATTAAAATTGCCTAAACTATATGAAAATGCATGCTAAAATGTACATGAAATATGAGGTGAGATCACACTCATCACATGCCATCAGCCAATCACAATCAAGCAAAACAGTAATATAATCAACAAACAATAACATTAAAACTCCAATCAAACTCTAAACAATTCAGGCAAGACATCATTACAAAGATTTAAAAATTAACATACATTCAAACACAACAAGAAGTATGTAACTACTAAAACTCTTCAAGTAAACTCCCTTTACCTTTGTAGACCAGAAAATACTCTCTCGACGCATTCAACGTTTTGTTTGCTTCTTAATGATACCCCGGGTTCCTTTGACACCTCGCAACGTGCACAAGCAACTTCTGTCAGCTCCCAATAAGGAAAATCAGGCTTCTCCAAGCATGATGATCACAACCAATATCCCAGCGAGGGAATCAAGACATTTTCAACTATCAAACAAACATAACATTCAATCATTCTTCATCAAACACTTACTCTAAGTTGATTTAAACACTTAATTTCACAAAACATAACCAATTTCAAATAAGATCGGATCGGGACTTTAGGGTTCATAAACATAATTTGGGGAAAAATCATTTTAATTAAAGAATAATGAAATTATTTTAGGGAAACATTAATTCACAGTCCCAATTGCATAAAACAAGTGTTAATTTTAAAACTGAAATCCAAAATCTTAGGGTTAGGGTTTCAAAATCAGTTTGGGAATTTACAAAAGAGAAGAGGTTAGGGGTAAAACTCTTACCCAAGATGAAGAGGAAGAAGTTGTGGTGGTGTTGTGATGCTCCTCGAGGGGGCGGACAACGGTAGCACGGCTGATAGTGACGACGCTACAGTGAACAGGGACGACAGAGATGAAAGAGAGCATAGAAGAGTAAGAAGGAAGCTTAACCAATGAGTTGGGTTCGAAACCACCATGAAAGGCGGTGGGTCGGACTTACCGCGACTAGGAACGGTGGTGGGTGGTGGTGACGAGCTCTAGTTCAATCGGGACGACGTGAAACAGTCGCGTGTCTTCTTCTCACGTCGACGAGCAATAGATGGTGGTGCAGGGCGGCGGCACGCGGCTCCGGTGGCTGGTGGTTGTGATCGGAATGGAGGAGAGGGATGGAGTTTTGAGAGAGAGGTTTCCTTAATGAAGAAGGAGAAGAATATAGAAGAAGAAGAAAGTATCAGGAAAGAGAAAAGAAAGAAAAGAGTGTTGGGGGAGGGTATCGTGAATCTGATGGAAATAGGAGAGAGAACTCTAATTTTTACTTAGTAATTAGTGGTAGGTACAAAAATGAGTGATAAAAATTGAGTCTAAAATTAAATACGTTTTTGGCTTTTGAATCTAAAAATAAAGGGTGACAAATATATACTTTCAAAATTTGAAATAAAGTAGAGATTGATAGTTGAATTAATCAACTAAGAAAATCCACGGTCCAACATTTAATCTCCAATTAAAGTCATACCAATTTATTTTCAAATAAAAAATTAAATAGAGTAAGATATGAAAATAATTTTCTTTCAATCATATCATTTAAAATATTTTTTATAAACAAATACTAATAGGGACAATAACATAATATTATTGTCTAGTAAAAGTACTTATACTGGAATAAGGCAGTGCTGACGCACTTAATAAAATAATTTAAAAAGAGTAAATAAAATTACTCAAGATCAAGCATCATAAAATAAACAAAAATGAATGTCCAAATAATTATTTTTCCAATAAAAATAATATAAACAGATTTATTTTATCGATATTGAAAAATCGTAAAAACCGGGGTGTTACATCGAGCTCCTAAAGTCCTAGCTTTTCGTGGCAGGTGTTAGGGGGTAGAATTCCTACAAAGCTAATCTATATAAGAGGAATGTGATGGCAGCTAACAAGACCTATATTATGTTTTCTGCACACAAAAACGTTAGAAAATTCAGTGCTTCTACTCCTTTAATGCAGGTTTGCTCAAGAAGTTTTGGCTAAGGTGTATGCTTGGCTCAAATTTAGTGTGAAGATGATATAAAATATTATTATTTGAAACATCTCTTTTTAGGTAAATTAAAAGAGAGATAAGCAAAATGGTTTTGTTTTTTAGCATTTTTTTAAAGCAAATGGCATGCAAAAGCATCACAACAAAGCAAGACATCTCAACTAGGTTAGCACCTCAAGCTTTATCTATCACTTGCAATACACCATAAATTTATTAAAAAAAATAGAAGAAAAAAAATACAAGAATCATTTGGGGGGGGGTATATGCCAAAACCTTGGAAACAAGTAGTCAAAACTATCTAAATCTATAATTGAGAACGCCAATCCTATCCCTAATAAACTGAGGGATTAGGTGTAACACCCCGTTTTTCGTATAAAGTCTCTAAGTGCTTATATGTGTTGCATGTTGTTAAAGTTTGACCTTAGGAATGTTAAAAAGGGCTAAGTGGGATTTTAAAGTAGAAAATCCCTTTCTGGTACATCAGCGTGACTGTGCTCATGTCAACCATGACCTATGCTTGATCGCGTGCTCAGTGGCTGCTTGAGCCATGAGCACGGCCGTGCTCAAGGGGAGCACGACCGTGTCGAAAAACATGCGCTTGTGATGTGGGTTTCGCGGACCCCGTGCTTAGTTAAGCACAACCTCATGCTCACGTTAAGCATGCCCGTGCTTAGGGGAAGCACGACCGTGCTCGGGCCTGGAGGTATATAAATAAGTGAATTCCATGAGGGTTGCCGTGGAAACCCTCATTTTGGCACTTTTAGCAATCCTAGTGTCACAGAAACCTCTCCCCTTTCCTTTTCCTTGAACCTTTCGATGTTCTTGGTGTTCTTGAGTCCGTTTGGGAGAGAAGTCAAGCGTGCTAGTGCCACTTACGGTAACGTGGTAATCCCTCTGTTAATCTCTTATTCTTGTTTCTTGAATTTGAGATTAACGTTTGCCCCTTTTATATTTGGTAAAGGATTAAGGAGTTCGTCGAGCCGTTGGAGGGAGGCAAGGTAGTTTCGTTATGTTGGTGTTAGAGGAATCTTCATACCAGGTATGGGGATAATGGATAGTATGAACATGTAGGCAATGGGGGTAACGTAAGATGAAGGGTTAACCCATGACCCTATTGTTTGCTATTTTCCTGATTGTTATCTTGTTTTATGTTTATATATGTTTAATTATAATTGACATGTTTATTCATGAGTTTTGATGTGATGTTTATGCCAAGAATAGTGTTTGGTTTGAGAATGATGTTTATGCCATGATGAATGTTGGTTTGATGATGTTGTTAACGTTAATAAGACTCTAATTAAAATATATACAAGGGCTTATTAATAATATATGGAATTAAGGGACTAATTCCCCTTTTGCTCATAAGACATGAATCATAGTAATAAGAGGCAAGGTCATTGCTCAAAGGTATAGTCAAGACTTTAGGAATGATCCATGAGTGTTTTAGGGACATCAATAATGAAACATAAATTAAAGGATTAGTCCCCAAAATAATTATAAGACATGAAGATTAATTAAGAGTAACGATATTAGTGCTTGGTGGTGTAGTTAAAGCCAATAGGATTGATTCATGAATGCCCTAGGAAATTGGTAAGGGTTTCCAACCCTTCCTGCCCAAGTTAGCGCGGCCATGATCCAGTGAGCACGGTTGTGCTCAATAGACAACACGATCGTGCTGAACTTAAAGTCCAGTACGCCCGTGCTGGGGGCAGCACGATCGTGCTCCCCTAAGCAGAGCATATGTGAATTAAGAACAAAGGGTGGCAACACCCAAATGTTCCCAATGATGAAATAAGACACCATTCAAAGTAAAAATGAGTTAGATCTTTTAAAGAAGATTTAATAAGATAATTATGAATAATAAGTTGTTTAAGACGGTGACTATGGGTTACCGCACGTTGTTGTGCTTTGGTACTTATTGGCCAAAGTAGCCTTGATGCTTATTGATCGAGGTGTTGTTAATGTTGAACCTTGGTGCTTATTGTCCAAGGGGGACCTTGATACTTTTTTGTCAAGGTGTTGATGGTAATAAAACTTGGGTGCTTAGTGGCCCAAGTGGAGGTGGTGGTTGCTTGTTTGTTGATGTTGTTGTTCATGCATTCATGCATTGGAGTTGTTAGTGGGGGAAGTTCAATATAGGGGAGGTCGTCCAAGAGTAAGGTGATCTGGCCGTCCGCGGTGATTCATCCGAGAGTTAGGTGAATCGTGGCCCCCCGGGGTGGCGCATCCTAGAGTACGGTGCTTCAACTATCCAAGGAGTTCACCAATGGTTTGGTGAACTATCGGCGTTGGTGCTTATTGGCCAATGTGGATATGTAACTCCGAAGTTGCCTTCCTGAGATAGTTTGTGTTGAAATAAAAGGCACCTCGAGAGAGGGGGGGGGGGGGGGGTGAACAATGTGCAATATATCATCAATATCATAAAGCATATAACCAATTTCAATGTTACTAGCAAAAATTCAAGAGATAAAGGAGAGAGGAATCACATCAAAGAGATATACTGGTTGGAACACAACCTGAGTGTTCTACATCCAGTCCTCAAGCATACACTTGAGTATCACCACTATACTTCAAAAATTACACAATTTTTTACAAGTATATAAACATAAAGGATTCCCCACCTTTATCCTAACTTGAGATTCCCCACTCAAGAAACTAGTCACCTAAGGATACCCCACCTTAGATACAAATTGGGATACCCCACCCAATTCTAAAAACAACAATTATAAATCAATTAATGCTATCGAAACGATTACACTTTAAAGATGCATGACTTCTAAAAAGCATGAAAGATAAAAAATTAGAAAGTAGAAGAAGAAGGCTCAAGTCAACAAAATGGCAGCATAACAGTACAAAAAATTATAAAAAAAATCGTATTTTATCATTTCTGAAATGTCCCTCTATATAGAGAGTGAAATGGAAAATTTTGTTTTTCTGTTACACTAAAAGTAATCGGTTACTTTAAAAAATAATCGATTACTTTTCTGTAACAACCCAAGAGTAGTCGATTACTTTAAAAAGTAATCGATTACTTTTTACCAGAAAAGCAAGATTGTAAAGAAACATGTGGTAATCGATTACTTTTCTGTAACAACACAAAAGTAGTCGATTACTTTCAAAAGTAATCGATTACTTTTTGCCAGAAAAGCAAGATTGCAAAGAAACACGTGGTAATCGATTACTTTCAAAAGTAATCGATTACTTTACTGAAAAATCATGTTTTTGGTTCAAAACTCTTTGCAAAACTAATTCCATTAAATTTTAAACATTCTCTATATTTTATTAAAATCATTTTGATGTTTTTAAAACCTTTTAAAAAATAATTTTCTTGAGCCAACTACTAAAACATCTAAATTTTAAATCATGTATCAAAATCCTAACCATTACAAGTCTTCATAAATTGGAAATGATTCCTTGGTGCTCATCATCAAAAGTCTTTGTTGAATATCCTTGGAAGCGCGTTTGGAAGATCAACATCTAGAATCTCCCCCTTTTTGATGATGACAAAACAACTCTTTAATAGCACATTCCCTTCATAATTTTGTAGTGCAAGACAAGTATGGATTTTGATGAATAATTTGTGAATGATCAAGATTGTTTTGATTTGAGGAAAGTTCTCTCCCTTAATATATTTCTCCCCCTCAATATGTGAATTTCCTGCATAAACAAAACAACCAACCTTTCTCCCCCTTTGGCATTATCAAAAAGCCACAAAAATATAAAATGCATATAAGGGAAAGATGTCATCCACATAATATAACGGACACACACATATAGGACCAAATAGTAAACCAAGATAAAACATGATAATAAGCATAGGTCCATAAGATATGCCGTAAAGTTGGAAATGGTTCTAACCTAGAAACCGGGGCATAGATTTCATCATAGTCAATTCCTTCTTCTTGATTGTAGCCTTTAGCCACTTTTCTGAAGGCTTGAAAAGCATTATTTTTATGTGGAAGAAAAAGAGTCCATGTAAACCTTGAAAAATCATCAACAATCACAAGTGCATAATAATTTCCACCTAAACTCATTGTTTTAGATGGTCCAAATAGGTCCATATGTAATAGTTGTAGTGGTCTATTAGTAGAGACTTTATTCTTGGATTTAAAGCTAGTTTTTACTTGCTTTCCCTTTTGGCAAGCATCACATAAGCCTTCTTTTTGAAACTTGATTTTAGGGAGACCCATAACTAAGCCTCATCATTTTTACTCAACCAGCATTGAATATTATTATTGATGTCATCTAGGTCTAGCATATAAATGTTGCTAATTCTTTTTCCAACAAAATTAATTTGATTATCATGCAAACATTCAATCATGCAACATTTACTATCAAACACAACCCTATAACCCTTATCACAAAGTTGGCTTATGCTAAGTAAATTATGCTTTAAACCATATACTAAAAGAACATTTTCAATGGTAGTAAACTCATTTCTTATCTTACCAATACCAAGAATTTTACCTTTACTTTTATCACCATATGTTACATGTCCACTTTGCTTTGGGGAGAAATGAATGAACTTTGAGATGTTTCCCGTCATATGCTTGGAGCACCCATTATCAAGATACCATTCCTTTCCATGGGTCCTCAAGCAATCCTACAAATCAAGTTTAGATATTTGGTACCCAATCTTGTTTGGGTCCTTGAATATTAGTCTCGGGAACCATATTTTTAGGAACCCACATCATCTTGGCCTTTTCAAGACCAATTCTTTTAACATAGCATCTAGGAGAAATATGACCATGTTTACAACAATAATGACATGTTACTTTATTTCTAGCATTTTTACTAGATGGAACAAATATTGTTGAATGTGTTTCTTTCTTATTAGAAGAATTATACCCTAAGCCGATTTTTACAAAAGGAGATTGTTGATTACCAAGCAAATTATTCAAATTCCTTCTACCATTTGTAAATTTAGCAATAGTATTCCTTAAATCCTTATTCTCCTTTTCAAGAAACATGCATTGATCACATTTTGAGGAACTAGCAATATCATTTCTAGAAGTAGCATGCTTCAAGGTTATAGAATTGATTTCTAATTTCAAGTCATTTATCTCCTTAGCTAACTTTATTTTATCATTTTCTTGCATAGAGATTATTGACTTTTGTTTGGTTACCTTTCTAGCAAGTTATATAGATTCCTCATGCAATTCTTCAAAGGCTAATTGCAATTCATCATACTTGAAAGATAATGCATATTCATCATCACTTACCTCTTGGTCATCCTTTTGACTTGCCATCAAGCAAAGATTGGAGACTTCATCTTCCTTTCTCTCATCACTTGATGAACTAAGGTCGTTGTCCTCCCATGCTATATATGCCCTTCTCCCCTTCTTTTCCTTCTTAGGCCTCTTGTCACCTTTATCTTTCTTTTGCAGAGTAGGACATTCGAATTTGATGTGCCCGGGCTTTCCACATCCGTAGCATAGAGGTGTTGATGATTGTGCATCTTTCTTGGTAGGTTTCTTGGAATTGTTGAATTTCTTCCACTTACTTTTATTCTTGAGAAACTTGCCAAATCTTCTTACTAGTAGGTTGATTTTCTCATCTTCCTTGTCATCATCACTAGAATCATTGCTTTCTTTGCCACTTTCATCTCTCTTGGAGGAAGAAGCCATAAGTGATATTCCTTTGCCCTTTTTATCCACTTCTTCATTCTCCTTGAGCCTTGTTAGTTCCAACTCGTGCTCCTTTAGCTTTCCAAACAATGTTGCTAGTGACATGGTTGAAAGGTCTCTTGACTCCATGATGGTCGTTACCTTTGGTTGCCATTATCGACTAAGACACCTAAGCACCTTAGTAACAAGATCCTCATTAGTAAAACTTTTATCAAATGCATGCAATTGGTTAACAATAAGTTGGAAACGATTTTGCACATTATTTATGGGTTCATCATGTTTCATTCTAAACAACTCATATTGATGCATCAAGGTGTTAATCTTTGATATTTTAACCTCACTTGTTACTTCATGGGTCACTTGTAAAGTGTCCCAAATCTCTTTTGCATTCTTTCAATTTGAGATTCGAAAGAACTCATCAATTGATAAAGTGGTGGTGAGGATATTCTTAGCTTCAAAGTCTAGTTGGACTTTTTGCTTCTCTTCTCTTGTCCATAGAGTTTTGGGTTTTCCTTTCTTTTCATTTCCAACACCATGTTTGGGAATGAAGGGACCGCTTTCAATAATTTCCCATAAATCTATGTCAATACCCTCAATGAAAATTTTCATTCTAACTTTCCAATAAGGATAGTCCTCACCATAAAAAAAATTGGAGGAGAAGTTATAGAAATATGTTTATGTTTCCTACTTGAGTCAAGTGCCATTTTCCAAAATAATCTTGAGAGTGATTAAGCCTTAATCAAGACCACTATACTTCAAAAGTTATACAATTTTTTACTAGTATACAAACATAAAGGATTCCCCACCTTTATCTTAACTTGAGATTCCCCACTCAAGAAACTAGTCACTTATTGGGATACCCCACCCAATTCTAAAAATAGCAATTACAAATCAATTAATGCTATCAAAACTATTACACTTTAAAGATGCATCACTTCTAAAAAGCATGAAAGATAAAAAAAACTAGAAAGTAGAAGAAGAAGGCTCAAGTCAACAAAATGGCATCATAACAGTACATAAATTATCAAAAAATTCGTATTTTATCATTTCTGAAAAGTCCCTTTATATAGAGAGTGAAATGGAAAATTCTGTTTTTCTATTACACTAAAAATAATTGATTACTTTCAAAAGTAATCGATTACTTTTCTGTAACAACCCAAAAGTAGTCGATTACTTCCAAAAGTAGTCGATTACTTTTTTTTCCAGAAAAGCAAGATTGCAAAGAAATACGTGGTAATCGATTACTTTTCTATAACAACCCAAAAGTAGTCGATTACTTTCAAAATTAATCGATTACTTTTTGCCAGAAAAACAAGATTGCAAAGAAACACGTGGTAATCGATTACTTTCAAAAGTAATCAATTACTTTACCAAAAAATCATGTTTTTAGTTCAAAACTCTTTGTAAAACTAATTCCATTAAATTTTAAATATTCTCTATATTTTATTAAAATCATTTTGATGTTTTTAAAACCTTTTAAAAAATAATTTTCTTGAGCCAACTACTAAAACATCTAATTTTTAAATCATGCATCAAAATCCTAACTATTACAAGTCTTCATAAATTGGAAATGATTCCTTGGTGCTCATCATCAAAATTCTTTATTGAATATCCTTGGAAGCGCGTTTGGAAGATCAACATCTATAGTTTGGATCCACATGCATAACAGAGTAGTGGAGTAGTGCTGCACCGCATAGCATACATTGGCTGAATTGATATGAATATGTTATTGATGTATGTTGTACGTTATAACATGTTATGTTTAAATGGTGTATGCTCATCTTGCTAACTGCTTCTATGCCGTTGTGTTTTATACATGTTTCTCACTCCCCATTTTTTGTTGTTGCTTTGCGGGGTAGAGGGTGTCACATTTAGTGGTATCAGAGCAGGTTTGTTCTATCAGGCCGTGGTATGAGTCTGTTAGAGTCTTATGTGTGCTCTTGTTTAAATTGTCTATATTTATTATAGACAATAATGCGTAGCGATAAGAACCTTTAGTTCTTCCTGCTTGGTTCTCTGTATTTAATAGTTGTCTTAGGCAAGTGCATGAACCAATGGCAGGAAGTGCTAGGAACGACTAGGCTCTCGCTGATGCTTTGGAACTGCTTAAAAATGCTATAGGACAGAACCAGAACAACAACAATGGAGGACCAGCAGAGTTTCAGGGTCTGGATAAGTTCCAGCGAAACAACCCGCCCTCGTTTAAGGGAGTTTATGATCCTGAAGGTGATCTTTTATGGATGCGGGAGATTGAGTAGATCTTCCGGGCTATGGTGTGCAATGATATTCAGAATGTCATTTTGGGGACTTTCATGCTGACAGAGGAAGCTGAGCATTGGTGGGAGAGTTGTCGTCAGCGTATGGAAGCTGAGAGTACAGTGGTTACTTGGAATACCTTCAAGGACAAGTTCTTGGAGAAGTACTTTCCAGCTGACATCTGCGGCAAGAAGGAGATGGAGTTCTTAGCTTTGAAGCAAGGGAACATGTCCGTGGGAGAGTATGCTGCAAGGATCACGTCCATAGCTTGGAAAAGGCCTAAATGTTAGTGAATATTGTTATCTTTTTATGGTTAGATGCTTATTTATACACATTGTTTTATAGATTGTTCTTGAAAAACCGATTCGATCAGTTTGATAAAAAATCGGTCAGGTATTTGATCTGTTCAATTCTAAAAACCGGTTGATTTTAAAATTGGTGAGAATCAATAAAAAATAGTCAGATCGGTCTAGAATGGGTGAAAATTGGTTAAAAATGATGGTCAGAATAGTTTGAACAGATCATTTTTATTATTATCACTAGTGCAATAAGTGCTTTTTACGTCAGTTAAAATTGATTTTTTACGTCAGAATACTGACTGACGTAAATATAGCTGACGTTAAATATAAAACTATTAACGTCGGTTCTTTAACACAACTGACGTTAATTTTGTCAAAATTAACGTCAGTTGTTTAAACAATTGACGTTAAACATAAAAATATTAACGTCAGTTCTTTAAGACAATGGACGTTAATTTTGTTAAACTAACGTCAGTTGTTATAGAAACTGACGTTAAAGGTTTTAATTTTAACATCGGGTTGTTTTACGGGGCGTTAATAGTGATCTTGTATATTTTATAAAATACTATTAATGTCAGTTGTTTGATACAACTGACGTTAATAGATTTTTTTTTTAAAATTAACTTTTAAAATATCACTCCCCTCAGCTACCCCTGCATTCAGTAAATATCCCAGTAACACAGAATATCACACACACTACAGAATTGCAAAGGCAAAATGGAACAATGATCCATATGTATTCTTGTTCAGAAACAATATATATTTATTAACATAGGTTATAACTCAAAATAAATACAGAAATATAAATAAAAATAAATGTATACTAAGTTTAAACTACTTATATCAATATCCCTTCGTGATGATCATCACGAGTGGCATGTACATCGTTCACCTGTGTCTCCTCGATTATAGTAGGCATTTTTGTTGAAAAAGAAGGAGTCTCAGGAATATCAAGATTTGAATCTTGATTTTCATCACTAATATTATACATGCTTTTTCCTTGGAGAACCACGGACAACCTTTTGTTAGAATGATCAGTGTTGTAGAACACTTGTTTTGCTTGGGAAGCCATTATGAAAGGCTCATTTATATGACCTAACTTGTTGAGGTCTACCAATGTGAACCCCAATTCGTCGGTTTGTACACCACCGTTACTATCAACCCACTTACGTTTAAAAACCGGAACCGTAAGCTTAGTGTAATCGAGCACCCAAATATCTTCAATATATCCAAAGTAAGGTGTCGGTGCTTTAACGGGTTTTGTGTCCTTTGCACTAGAGAAGTGCATTGCTTCGGCCATGATCATAACCCCACTATTTTGCATGGTACTCTTGTTATCTTGTTCCTTTGTATAAAAGGAAAAGTTATTTATGCCGTATCCGCTCCAACATATGACGTTGAAGCTAGGCCCACGTGCTAGCCATTTTACGTCATTAGAAGCAGTACTAGCATCCTTAAGCATTTCTTCCTTGAACCATGGTAAGAAAGTCTTGTTATGCTTGTTCAATAACCACCTTTCGCTCATTCGAGGGTTTTCTTGATTGACTTTTCTTTTATGTTCAAATAAGAAAGGCTGAACACAATCGATGTTATTCAATACATACAAATGTGCTTGAAGCACTTCCTCCCGATACTTGCTATTAATTCTTAAGCCATGTGTACCCTTACCTTGACATCTGATCTCATCATGTCGAGGCTTAGGAACCCCTATAGGATCCGTGTTATGAAGGTAGTCCGAACAAAACTCAATAGCTTCTTCTGCAACATACCTTTGAACAATAGATGCTTCCGGACGACGAGAATTCTTCACGTACCCTTTCAAGATCTTCATGTAGCGCTCAACTGGGTACATCCATCTCAGAGAAACCGGCCCACATAATCTAATCTCCCTCACCAAATGAACAATTAAGTGAACCATTATGTCGAAAAAGGAAGGAGGAAAATACATATCCAATTGGCACAAGATTGTAGCAGCCTCAACTTCCAAGTCATCCAACATACGGGGGTCAACGACTTTGCTACATATAGAATTGAAGAATGAGCACAACCGAGTAATGGCATGTCTCACATTTTTTGGAGCAATACCACGAATAGCAACGGGCAGAAGTTGTTGCATCAAGATTTGACAATCATGAGACTTTAAGCCAACCAATTTAAGATCACTAGAGACAAGCCTCTTCATATTTGAAGAGTAACCATGTAGAACTTTGATGCCCTGAAGTCACCCGCAGAAACTTTGTCTCTTTTTTTTTGACAAAGTATGACATCTTTGGCGGCAAATAAGTCCGCTTACCATCCTCAACAAGCTGGAGCTAATTGCTCTCGTATACCCATAGCAGCGAGGTCGAGGCGAGCATTCATACCATCCTTTGTCTTGCCCTGAATGTTGAGAAGCGTCCGATCACACTATCACACACATTTTTCTCTACATGCATCACATCAATGCGAGTGTAATCGACATCAAGCTTGCGCCAGTATGGAAGATCAAAGAATATCGACCTCTTCTTCCATATGTTTTTCTCAACAGCTTTACCTTTCCTTTTGGACTTACCGAATATAACATCGATGCCCTTTACCCTCTGATAAACATGCTCTCCAATTAAGGCCGCCGACACTTCTTCTGTCTCTTGGCATCCATTAAAAGCTTTTTTCATCTTATGATACGGGTGATCACGTCTAAGAAATCTCCGATGCCCAAGGTAAACCATCTTCTTTCCATGATGCAACTGAGTGTAGCATGTGCCTTCTTCACATATAGGGCATGCTTTATGCCCCTTGACACCGCATCCACGACAAGTTACCGTATGCTGGAAAGTCATTGATGGTGCAAAATAACATGGCACGAAGCTTGAAAGTCTCATGAGAATACCCATCAACTACATCTACACCTTCCACCCACAGCGTTTTCAAGTCTTCAATCAAGGGACGTAGATAAACATCTAAGTCATTTCCCGGTTGCTTTGGGCCCGAAATCATCATAGACAACATCATGTATTTGCGCTTCATGCACAACCAAGGGGGCATGTTGTAAATTACCAACAGAACAGGCCATGAACTATGAATACTACTCATGTTACCATAAGGATTCATTCCATCTGTAGCAAGTCCAAGCCTTAGGTTTCTTGGCTCATCGGCGAAATCCGAAAACATAGTATCGATATTCTTCCATTGCATAGAATCAGCAGGATGACGAACCTTTCCATCACGTTTCCTCTCATCATTATGCCATCTAAGATTCTTCGCATCTTTCGCATTGGCAAACAATCGCTTGAACCTTGGAATTATTGGAAGATACCACAACACCTTCGCAGGAGGACCCTTTTTTTCTCACATCATCAAGATCATCATCATCATCACCACCCTTCACTTTGTATCGTGATAACCCACATTTGGGGCAATCGTGATTGTCTTTATGAACACCGGTGTACAATATGCAATCATTGGGGCATGCGTGTATCTGCTTATACTCCATACCCATAGGACACAATACCTTCTTGGCCTCATAGTTACGGTCAGGCAATGTGTTGTCCTCCGGAAGCAAGTCTTTCAACACTTCAAGCAATTCCGTGAAGCTTTTATCGGTCCAACCATTTCTCGCCTTCACACAAACCAATTTTAGCACCGCTGACAACCGTGTATGAGTAGTACACCCTGGATATAAAGGCTTATCCGCATCACCGCACAACCTATCATACACATGATCTCGATGAAAGGATTCTTGTCCAATATCACGGATCATGTCCTCTACTCGATCATCCTCCATATCTACGTCAACGTCCTCACTTTGGGAGACACTTGCCGTACTACTCAACAACACATCACCATGCCATATCCATCTCGTATAACTCAAGCAAATCCCTTCACAAATCAAATGAGTACGTATATCATTCACCGTACATTTCCTCGTATTCAAACACTTGACACAAGGACAACAGAACATTCCATTACTATTAGGAACATTCCTTTGAGCAAATTCTATAAATTCTCCCACCCCCTTCAAATACTCAGCACTAGTGCGCTTACAAACCATTCAACTACGATCCATAACTAGATAGGTCCTGTAGATATACAAAACATATATCCAATATAAGGACAATACGGGAGATTGAAAACTATAGTTTTTGAAGATTGCCAAGCACTGGTCACGGCCTGGCAGTGAGGTCCATCACGGCCGTAACGTGCCAACTGAACCAGACCATCACATGCAGAACTGATCACGGCCGTGACAGATCAACCAGCAGAGCAACATGCACTCAAAACCAAAAATAGAGACATTCCAAACAACTCAAACTCACGGTTTCAAGTTTCAACTACTAAGACTACAGTTTCAACATACACTCAAAACCAAAAATAAAAAAATGTGCCCTAAAGACTCACTAGAAATAGGTGCTCGCGTGGTGGTGGGGAGGGGAGCTCGAGTGGTGGCCAAGTTTCGATGTGGTAACTGAGAGCAAAGGGGCAAGGAGAGTTAGTGCGCGGGAAGGGGAAAGAGAGATGTCAAGTTATTGCAAAGAATGAATGGAAAGACGGAGTTAGGGTTAAGAGTGTACCTCACGGTGGTGGCGAAGAAGCCCTCGCGGTGGTTGCGGTGGAGATGAGCTCGCGATTAGGGCAGAGTGAGAGTGAGAGTGAGGGTTGAGAGTGAGGGTTGAGCGTGATGAAAAGAGAAAAGAGACGTACAGAGCGAAGTGCAGAAGGCGTGCAGGTGTAAACCAAAATAAAACAACATTTGACGTTAGTTGTTTGTAAAAATTGACATTAAAGGTTATATATTTAACGTCAGCTGTCTTAAGAAACTGACGTTAAAAGTGCATACGTTTATCCAAAAACATTAATTCCTTTGACTATTTATTTAATTGAAGTAAAAAATCAAACTTTTAACGTCGGTTGTATTAAACAACCGACGTTAAAAATAAATATTTTTTTATTTTAACAGCACTTTTAACGTCAGTTGTTGAAGAAAACTGACGTTAAAAGGGTATAAGTTTATGCGAAAAAAATTTAATTCCTTTAATTTGACTACTGTGCTAACCCATGCACCTTGTAACTTAATCCTCTTAATGAGCATTAAGTTTATAGATTAGTTTTCAAGACAATCAGAGAGACTCTATTCTCTATATAAAGTGCCATTATTCTGTATCAGTCTGTAAATACACCCTTTTCTTTTCCTCTATATTTCGTGCGTTTTCTATTACTTCACAATATGGTTCTATCACATTTGAGACTTTTGTTATTTCTTCCTATACCTAGACTTAAAGGTCTCTGTCTTAATGGTCAAAAAACTTCTGAGGTTGAGTAAATCACATAATATGACTCCCTCACTTTATTCCATCTCCTCCCCAAGCGACTGTGGATAAAGCACAGATGGAGCATCAAGGACTTCAAATGAGGGAGGGGATCGATGCATCCATTAATGGAGTTTTCGAGGACGAAGGCGAGAAGAAATTGATGTTGAAGCAGAAACTTTTTAATATTTTAGTGCTATGTTGCAGAATTTTTTTATCTTTTAATCATGTAATTGTAGCTTATGAATCGCTTCAATGAGATACGATTTGATTATACATATAACACTTTTATGTTAAGTGTTTATTGATTTTAATTTTCAGAAGAATATGTTTACTAATTCAAGCTAATTAATGAAGATTAAAAATAAACTTGTTTAATATTTACACAAGTTCTTTACATGCACAACTGACGCAAATATAGTTCTTTACACAACTTGTTTATGACTGCCAAGTTCCCGTGTGTTACATTATTTCCCGTATTCATTCTGCACGTTTATAATATGTAGGATTATTTACATCAGCTATTTATTATACTGAAGTAAAAATCACACTTTTAACGTCAGTTGTATAAAAAATTGATGTTAAAAATATTTATTTTTTATTTTAAAAGCACTTTTAACATCAGTTGAAACAACTGACGTTAAAGGTGTATAAGTTTCTGCAACAACATTCATTCCTTTGACTACTGTGCTACTTACCCATGCACCTTGTAACTTAATCCACTTTCAACGTCAGTTGTATTAAACAACTGATGTTAAAGGTGTATACGTTTCTGCAACAACATTCATTCCTTTGACTACTGTGCTACTTACCCATGCACCCTTGTAACTTAATCCTCTTAATGAGCATTAAGTTTATAGATAAGTTTTCAAGAAAATCAGAATAGCTTAGTAACTTCATCCCCTGCTCCTATAAATAGCTTCCTTCCATCCTTTTAATTTTCTGCTTCACAATATGGCTCTGCCATGGAGATTAACTTCATCACTCTTTCTTCCTATTCCTAGACTCAAAGGTCTTTGTCTTAATGGTCAAACAACTTCTGAGGTTGTGTAAATCACATAGTGTGAGTTGCTTACCTTATCATCTTTCCGGAGAATCGGCAACTTTGGAAGCAAATGACTGTTCCAAGACCATTGCTGAAACAGATCGGGTGCACCCTTGCTCAGCCGCTCTGGAAAACTCAGTCGCTCGACTCTCCTCTCTTGCTCACCCGTGAAGGGAACGAAGCCTCAACAAATGTTTAGGATTTTAAACCCTTTCAATGTAACTTTTTATAGGATTTTAAACCCTTTCAATGTAACTTTTTATAGGATTTTAAACCCTTTCAATCTTCTGTATCAGTCTGTATTACACTTCATGAATGAGATCCGGTTTGGGTTATTGATTCAACTTATACTTCGCACATATATTTTAGTTTTCAAAACAAAAACACAAAACATCAAAGCAATTGTGAAACTGAAACTTTGAGGAAGGCAATGCGGAAGAGTGCGTATACTAGATAAAAAAATTATTAAAATAACCTTTAACGTTTGTTGATGAAAGAACGAGAAGTTAAAAGTCAAGTGACTCACTTTTAACGTCGGTTCAATGAAGAACCGGCGTTAAAGGTTCACTTTAGCGTCGATTGTTTATTAAACTGACGTTAAAAGTGAGTCACTTCACTTTTAACGTCATTCCTTAAAACAACTGACGTTAAAATTGAATTAATGAACTTTGATATTTACAAAACTGCCACCGCCTCATTTTTAACGTCAAACATATGGAAAAATGACGTAAAACGTTCCCGTATATTACATTATTTCCACTAGTGTATTTAATTTTTTATGAAATTTTAATTTTTAAATTATAAAATTATACTTTTTAGCCAACTAAAAGTCCATTAGTAAGTTATTAAAATATATATACATGAGAAACATGCATCAATTTTCACATATATTAAATGCTAATTCACTACAAAAAAAACCTATTTAGCGACCGAAGATTTCGATCGCTAAACATGATAATTCGGTTGCTATATAGTTTGGCGACTGAATTAGCGACCGAATTAAGGGGGTAGCAGAAACCCTGGTGGCTAAATGTTTCGGTCGCCGTATAGTTGGTCGCATGCTCTGCTCACCTAATTTGGTGACCGATATTCGGTCGCTATTTCGGTCGCAAATTTTGATTTTTTTTTAAATTTTCCTGTAACTTAATCCTGCTAACCAAATATTGTTTTTCAACTATTACCCCATTGATTTTTAATTTCTGATATAAACAAAATACACCAATATTTTTTCTGAATAAATAGAAAACGTAAATATGATGTACTAACGATCCAAAACACCACAGTCAATATGATCAAGAAAAGATATACATTAATTAACGCAAGTTTAATAATTGTTTATAAAAAACACACCACAATCAATAAGTACTAATCAAAATATCAAAACTCATCAATCTTCCAAAGGGATGAACATGTAGAAGCGAGAACCCCCAAGATACTTAAACTTTGCCAATGCACCAGTGGACAACAAATATAACTCCCTGATACCATTTGTATCTGTTTCAAAATATGGGCGATCCTCATGGATTACTATATTCCCATTGAACAAATTTCTGCTTTTGTCTTCAATAGTCACAACACGCGGTATTTCTTGTCCCCAACGACGGTAGAACGATCGCGGGATTGAAATCAAATCCTGCAAATACACAAGAACAATTTATTAATGATTAGTTTATGACTTAACTATCATTACGTGAATCCGATCGTTATTCTTAAGTTGATGAGATACTTTACCTGGTCTATATGGATGGCTGTCTCAAAACATTTAGTCGGATCCATTTTCTGATAAAACAATAAGGAAAACAAGTCATATGACTAAACTTCATCAAGTGATAATAAGAAAAGATGGAAAGATCCATGTAGCATACTAGCATGTTAAAATAGAATAAAGAAATGCAACTTCACATGCAACTTTGCAGATTAGCAAACATAGTAGTTTTCAGGAAAGAAGATGCTTTTACGTCGTTTTGAAGGATGGTCATAGAGAGGATTAGCATGGTTACTACCTTTGGATGCCAAATGGTGTTTCACAATCATTTCATCATAAGATTGAATAACTTAACTCATAAATCAATCTATCGCTTAACAACTAATGACATAAAACAAAACACATAAACCATTCACATGAACATCTATAATCTCTCAATTAGAATGCAGTACTACTATTAACAAGTAATTCCCAATTGAAATCACAGTATTACAAACAACATGTAAGTTACACCCTAAGGTCCCAAAACCCAACAATCAATATTCATTATCAAACATAGTAGTTTTCAGGAAAGCAGATACTTTTACGTTGTTTTGAAGGATGGTCACAGAGAGGACTTTTCCTACCGGAAGTGCCTAGATAACCTAGTAAGGATGGTCATCAACAACTATTTCTGGAAAGCTCCATTTTCTAGTGAAACAAATGAGTAGAAAACCAGAGTTGCTTTCATAATATTGTGTACAGAGCTGCTTTCTAAAATATGGAAGGTAAGATAGAAAACCACAGGAGCCAAAAAAATATGGCAGACCTGACAACAGAAAGACCAAAGACACAGCTTATTGCAACAGATAATAACCTCTAAAGAACTTGGATATCTAAGAGACTATGACTCATTCTGCGTAATGGAAAGAAAATATCAACAACATATCATGATTGCCTCTTAATTATCCAAAATCAATATGTCCATCAAGAATATCCTCTCCCAACCAAGAACTTCGATCAAATTGTGATGTAAGGGACGAAAATGATTTCATGTGAAAATATGTTTGGACTTTTAGGCTAACTACATGGTGTATCTTTTTGCACATTTATATCTTACAATTAAACTTTAGCATAAATGAAAAACAATATGGACAGAG
Organism: Sophora flavescens; assembly: GCA_030762895.1. Lineage (NCBI taxonomy): Eukaryota > Viridiplantae > Streptophyta > Magnoliopsida > Fabales > Fabaceae > Sophora > Sophora flavescens. The sequence goes on from CM061062.1 coordinate 198,335,088, forward strand.
AAGAATTACTTTGCTTGACCCTTTGTTTGAACTCACATACTCGCCATTTTTCTTTTATGCATTTGAGTAATATAATATCAATCACTTTCTTAAATTCAAACAAAAATTAAAGCAAAAACTGATATTAGCAAACTGAAAATATAGGCAGAAAAGCAAGGGTCAAATGCATATATTAGCATTCACCCAAAAAACAATATGCATATATTAGCAATCTGATAACATGTCTCAATTTAAACTCTAAAAATAGTTTATGAACATAAAAATCACATCAAGATAAACTATATGAATGAGATAAAACTTAAGAAATGTCCTATAAAAAACTAAAAAATAAAAAATAAGAAATGTAGTGTGAAAGCCTGAAAGGCTTCTTAATCCACTTAGGAAGAAAAGTTCAGTTATCTAACTATTCCCCAGAGAAAAACTTGGCATTACCCCCAGAGAAAATTCTCAAACAACTCACGTGCATTTTTCATAATCAACTTAATTCACACAAACAACTTAACATCAAATATAATTTTAGAACAAAGAACAAACAATAGACAACATAGACAACAGAGAACTTGTGGTCAGGATTTAACCACCATTATAATTTGGTTGAAGGACAGAACCACTAAATGTAGCAAAATGAGACCAAAAACATTCCAGAGAATGCACAAACCAGAGGAATAGAGAGAGAGATAGAGACGAGGAGAGACGAAAACATACCAGAGAAGGAGGAGGCGGGCTCTGTGGTGGTGCGGCAACGGTGGCGATCGGCGAGAGAAGGAGGAGGAGGCGAGAGAGAGAAAAAGTTAGAAATGGATAGAGAGAGAGAAAAAGTTAGAAACGGATAGAGAGAGAGAGAGATATGGAGAGAGAGATAGGAGAGCTTACCGTGATGGTGGTGGCCGGAGCAGGGGCGGCAGCCGCGAACCGTGGTGACCGGAGGAGAGAAAGAGAGATCGAGTGAGAGAGAGGAAGATAGACCGCGAAATGGAAGAAGAAAGGGGTTTCTGCGTTTTTAAGGATTTTAATTTTTAGCTACCGATTATTTCGGTCGCTAATTCGGTCGCAAGGTTGCCATTTCAAAATTTAAATTCATAAATTTAGCGACGTATTTTTAAATCGGTCGCTAAGACGCGCTCTTTTAGTTTTTTTAACGCGCCGTTTAGAGACCGAATTAATATCGGTCGCAAATGTAAATAAAATTTAACTGCTGCATTTAATTCGGTCGCCATTTCGGTCGCTAAAAAGGCATAAAATTTCTGACTTTTAAGTTCCTTTATTTAGCGGCTAAAATAGCGACCGATAACCCTGCTACGCTCTATTTCGGTCGCAGTATTAACTCTAATCAGTCTTTCATGTAGATCCTATATTCGGTCGCCAAAAACAACCAAAAAATTCGGTCACTATTTTCGGTCGCCAAACAACCTTTTTTTTGTAGTGATTTCCAATATTACCCTCATTTATAATAGGAATATTACCCTCATTTATAATAGGATTTATATTTACGAGATGTATCAACTTTCCATACAAGTGAGTTTGCTCATTTATTAGAAGGGGCATTTTTGGAAATTTTTATGAATATTAATTACAATTGGCTCATTTCAATGTATTTCCTTGGTCTGTGTGTTTTAGGGTTTTGTTTATTTTATTAAGGATGAGAGGTAGTATCTCATAATGTAACCAAATAAGATGACTTTAGGAGATTTTTACACTTAAATCTTAATCATATATACTAATATACTAATACTAACACCCGGGCAGTTGCTTCTTTTGGCCTCAACATCGGGGCAGTTGCCTCTGCCTTCTACCCACCACCAGTTTGGAAAAGAAAAATAAAATAAAATAGAAAGAACAATATGTTGTCCTTGCTCCTGACAGATGTACAAAATTGGGTGCATTATATTATACAGAAATGTTATTCTAACATCTGGAAGAGACAACATACGGTGACAACCGTATGTATACAGGTGCATTTTCGAAATTAAGGAGTAAAATGTGGGTCCAACCTCATTTTTAGTTTCTAAAACCCTAATCATAGTTCACACTCTTCTCTGTTCTCACCGTAAAATCCCTCCAGCCTCCAAGCTTATTTAGTCACGAAATACACTCGTCCCTCCTTCTTCCTTCACGTCACTCCTTTGCTTTCACGGTCTGCATCCTTTCCCTTCGTCACTTCACTCATTTCCCTTCCTCACTTGTGCGGTTCCCTTCTTTGTCTTTTGAAAACTAGCCCGTGATTACTTGGTCTGAAGACGAGCCGTTGAAGACGAGCTTCCCACCATTGTTGAAGACGGTGGTGACGAGTCTCCTTAAGGTTATCTTCCTCTCCTTTTAAAATCAGCTTTTTGATTTTTGATTTCCATGTTGCTTTTGTGTGTTTAGGGTTTCTTCTTTTTGGGTTTCTATTTCCATGTTTCGAAGCTTGATTATAAAGGAAAATGTGGAACAAACATTAGAGTCTATATCTTGTATCTCATGTTTAAGACTATAGAGCATTTCTGTTTGTGGATGTTGGGTACTTTAAAAAGATTTAGAGGTTGCTTATCAAGTGTTTGTGTTTATTTCTCTATGAAGTTAGTGTTTTCTTTTTCAATTTTTTTCAATACCTGTAAGAAATAGTCTGAACCATATCCTTTATTTCATGTTTAAGACTATAGAGCATTCCTTATGTCCTTTATATACTGAATTGAATAGTTAAAATACTTTGACATATTGTTGAGTTTATCTAGATGAATTTTATGGTTAACAATAAAATACTCATTATTTTGGTCACCTTGTCATTAGAGTCCCCTCATGCATGCTTCTAGCATCTGTTGGTGGCTCTGAACAGTCTCTTTTTGTGCTGAGAGATGTGGATAAAAAACTGAAACAATTTAAATTATTTAAATTATAGTGTGCTACAGTTTATTCTGAGATCTGAGATGTATTGCCTTTGTGAAATAACTCTTTTCAGTCAAAATAATGAAATCCAACTTGTGTTTGAGATTGAAAAATGAAATTTTAGATGTATTAGGTTTTGTGTATCAAATCTGATTGATGCCTTTATGGCGCTGCAAGAACCTATTTCATTATTTCATGTGAGAAGCTTCACCATACTCAATCAGTCCCAGAATTTAAAATAATAAATTAGCTATATTATGTGACATTTATGATAATAGTAGGTACTAATATGTATTATTGTTGTGAAACTGTTTAGATCTGGGTGTGGTACAAAAATCATAATTGTGTGGTATTGTCCAATGGGCTTGGTGGATAGGATATCTTGACAGCATGTATTTTCTAACTTAGCATGTGTTGGATCATCTGCAAACTGGTAAGTAATGATTTGTGCATCCACAATATAAAAGTACCATTGTATTAACAATAAAGCCTACTTACCATCTACAATTTTGACTGTTGTTTTCTGGTGATGATAATGCGGAAGGTGCTTCAAAGGCTAGATCAAACATAGCAACAAGAATCAAGGGTAACCCTAGGATGCACACCCACAATTCTAGACTTGAATCCCTATATACCAAGTCATATGCGAGAAAGAATAAGAAGACAATAGAGGAATAGTTTTTCATTATGATATTTGAACAAGAAATATTGTGATAGACATTGTTTTATGTAGTTTATGACAAGTATGTAATGTCTCTACTTGGTAGAGATGGAATTTAAAGTAATGCAGCTCTTGTGTACTTCTTTTTTTGGTTGTTTGGAAAAGTTTATGGTAATGTATGCAGGATTGAAAGTTGTGGATAACGGTTCATTATACATGGTTTAAATGGTGATTGATCATGTCTAACACAGTTATTGACTAATAAGTTATTGATTAACCAATGACTTGATGGGATGTGGAAGACTTGTGTCAAGTTTCAGGATAAGTCATTAACCATATAATCAATAGCATTAACCAGATATTTGAACTTGATTAACCAAATAACTTAATGGGATGTGGAAGACGTGTGCTGAGGATAAGTCATTAACCATATAATTAATAGCATTAACTAGATAATTAATAGCATTAACCAGATAATTGAACTTGATTAACCAAATAATGCATGGGTCGTGGAAGACTTGTGTTAAGTTTCAGGATAAGTCATTAACCATATAATGAATATCATTAACCAGATATTTGAACTTGATTAACCAAATAATGCATGGGTCATGGAAGACTTGTGTTAAGTTTCAAGATAAGTCATTAACCATATAATGAATAGCATTAACCAGATATTTGAACTTGATTAACCAAATAATGCATGGGTCGTGGAAGACTTGTGTTAAGTTTCAGGATAAGTCATTAACCATATAATGAATAGCGTTAACCAGATATTTGAACTTGATTAACCAAATAATGCATGGGTCATGGAAGACTTAAGTTTCAGGATAAGTCATTAACCATATAATGAATAACATTAACCAGATATTTGAACTTCATTAACCAAATATATCAATGGGATGTGGAAAATGGGTAGTGGAAAATGGTAAAAGCATCAGGATTTACCATAATCATTTACATTGAATTAACCATATATGTACACAACATTAATCATTCTGCACATCAACAAAGGACCATAAAGCCATTCCAAAACAAGTGGTGGTTGTGTGCTGCAACTAACACCTCCATAGTCTTCAACGAGGCATTAAAATTCATTTTATCTCTAAATTCAGCTTGAATTTCTTTAAACTTGCATGAGTGTACGCGCCTTGGAATTGATTTTCAATTGAAGAGTTTGACCCGCAAGGAATAGTTGTATCCATTGATTGAAAATCAGCCTGAAATTCCTTTTCTGCTATACTCTTGAGAGCATTATCGTATTGCTTAACAAATTGATTTAGACTTTTTGAATTGATATATCCATCAAAGAAAGCATGTATGCTCTCACTTCGCCGCATCGTTGACATACCTATCCAAAAAATGAATTGAATTAACCAAATATCTACATGTGATAAACCATATATTTAAGATGCTGTGGAAAACTGATTTTAATATCATGATGACCAGTTAACCAAATAATGAACAGAGTTAACTAGATATTTGCAAGTGATTAACCGATTATTTAAAATGTTGTGGAAAACTTATTGAAGTACCAGGAAGATCCATTAACAAAACAACAAACTGTATTAACCATATATCTAAACGTGATTAACCATACAATTAAAATAACCGTGGAAATGACTGTAAGAATCAAGATACCTAATTAACCAAATACCTGGCCAAAAATATTTTCTAAGCTTCGTTGGTGCTCGTTATTAGTCATACATAACTCAAATACATCACCATTGAAAAAAGGAGCTAAATTCCCTCATTGATTTTTCTAATTCACATGTGTGGAAGAAAACAAAAAAGGGTTTGCTTGAATTGCTTATGGATTCCTAGTCCATTAGTAAGTAGCACCATGTATGTATATATACTATACCTTTAGATTACACCCTTAATGCTAACCATACAGTAATAAGAACAAGGGACAACATTAACTTGGTGTTGGTGCCTTCCAAATGAGCCACTACAGCTCTAGAGTCATTAGGACTGATTCCACCATTCCTTAGCAAGGACCTTTGGATCCAAAGGCTTTGAATGCAATGAGTGTGGAAAATGTCTCAAAACAAAGCTCCATGAATAGAGAAAACATGCTTGAGAAGGATTTCCTTTCACAGGGCTAAATTCCAAAAACATTGCTTTCTCTTTCAACACAAGCATGCACTTTTTCTCCACTTCTTAGAGCCAAATTGATAAAGGAACTGTTACTTATTTTAGCATGAACTGAATTATCACCCACAATAATAGCCACATTACTAAAAATATAAACCCCATTTTTGTCATCTCTTGAAGCACTAAACTCAACACCAATAACCTTAGATATTCTATTCTTTAATCCAAAAGGAAACCCATATGAACTTTTATCAAAAACATCACTTTGAGAACCATTTGGAACCATAACAAAAACCAAGCCACAGAATAAAACAATTATTCCGGACTTCAGTCTTGATTTCCCACATTGAAGAAAGCCAATAATAACAGAGCCAAAAATCCCTAACAACAGCATAACCAACTTATATGGATTTATCCTAAACATGCAATGTGTTACCAGCTCATCTCCCTTTCTCACAACATTTAGCCTTAAAAGGTAAAGGGAAAATGATGGTATTTGAATGGGACAATAGAATAAACCCTAAACTCTAAACAAAAACAAATTTGAATTAGAATCCAAGATGCTAACACCAACGTCTGAAAAATTACCTTGCTTAAAGAAGGAAATGGAGCATTGTCACGATTTCCTTAGGTGGTTGGGTCGTCGTCTTAACCAGAGGAGCTGGGAGGGTCATCCTTCACACCGTCTAATCGAGTTCTGTCCAGTGGTAGGGGCTGAAAATGAGCACAGGTCTTGCTACGAATGGAGGAAAAAGTGAGCACGATGGGTTAATGGGTAGCACTGTGAAGCTTCGTCAATGGAGTGTGGAGAAGAAATGAAGTTAGAATAGTGAGCAGGGAGGGAGAAAGAAGCGGGCAAAATGAGAAAGCAACAAGCGAAATGAAAAAAATAAAAGTTGCAAACTTTATTACCAAATTGCCATCGCTCCCAAACCAAATGTATATGGTCCTATACGGTTGTCTAAGTATAGTTGTCCACCCTGGTTGTCAAAATAACATTCCTATATATTATATTGTTATATGTATTTTTGCACCATTCCTATTCCTATTCTCTCTAAACGACAGCCTCTGCTTCCTACTACATTTACCATAAACAAATTGCAATGGGGGGGAAACAATTAAACACATTGCAATTTCTTCAACAAAAAGTTGCAATAATTCAAGTGTCAAACAAAGCAAACATTAAAAGTTTATTTTATGCAATAGCTAATATAGTAATCAATAAAAGCTCCTCGCCGTTCGCCTCATCCACTTCGCAATGTTCGCCGCCGTCCACTCCACTCTGTGTAGTTTGCCGCTCTTCTTCGTTTGCCGCCTTGGAATCTTAACATCTAAACACCATGCACCATCGTCGACCTCTCCCCTTTGCAACCCAGAACGTGCTCATCTGGATTGTGGGTTTAACCAAAACATGTTCATCTGGTTTGTCAATGTATTTTACCATTTTTTTAATGTTTAAAATCATTAAAAGTATGAAAGAATCTGAACCATTAATTTAATTGGATGGTTAATATGAGTTAACTTTACCCTCTCAAGCGAATGAGCTCACTTTAGAGGAGTCAAATCGACAAAATTGTTATATATGAAATAGTCAATCAATTTACAAACTAATAAAATTAAGTCCTCTACTGCCACGTGTTAGATGTTGGGGGACATTTTTCCCGCTCATCAATTTACATCCTCCACTCTCCTCTCAATTCAAACTTCATCAGTTTATTATTATATTTATTTATTCTTCTCATATTTGTTTATTACACATTTTTTACCCACTTTTTTGCTCTACATATAGGTCTGGATGCTGGAGCAAATTAGCAAGGACAGAGCCCAGTTGTTCATCTCTTTTTCTACTTTCTCTCACTTCTTCTTTCTATTTTGTTCATTTTTCTTTCAAAAAATTACACTACCTTCTCTCATTTCTTCTTTCTATTTTGTTCAACAAAAAAGCGCCTATGGTTTACATTCATAACATCTTCTCCCATGATAGGAAGCATCAAATCGGTAAGAGTTTCCTATTTGTTCATCTTCCCTTTTTGTTTTCCATTTTAAAATCTATTTTCTTGTTTCTCCCTTAAGTTCTCCCATCTTTTCTTCAGATTTTATAGCATGTTGTTTTGTTCTTCCTATTTTTAATTGGTTTGTGTATTATTAAGCTTATTTCTTCACTTCTCTGTTCTGCAGATTTGCCAGCGAAGAGGAAGTTGCCACTCCTATCACAAGACATTCCAAAATTGTATGTTCTCATTTCTTTATTTGTTCTTGGTTGTTTATAGCATGTGAGGTGTTTGAGAAATTTACTCTTTGTAGTTAATGCCAAATTCTATTATTTATGATAGTACAAGTTATATTCTTCCACATGGTATATAGTTAACTCTAATGTTTGTCTACCTGAAAAACCAATATTTTTTGTTAAACAATTCAATAGGTGTTTGTAAAAGTTAGCATGAAGAAGAAACACAAAAGCAATAAAACATGAACTAACAAACTGAGAGCTAACTGTATTATATAAGACATTATAGTAGTTAATAACATTCCAGAGGGCTAGAAACTTGAATGTTTGGTGAGTGAAATAATTTGGAATTTTTCATGAGAGAAAAACCTTTAAAAAATGGAATGATATTGTCTAATGCTTTTACAACTCTAGGCTTTCAATTATGCTTTTACATTTCTTGACTTTTGATTCTTTTGTGTTATTTTATTGTCAAGGGAAGCCAATGGACAGGAGCCTATGAAATTGAATTCAGGGAACTAATTAATATGCCTCCAATGGAAATTGGAAAATAAAAAGAAGAAGCACGATTTTCATTCTTGCAGGATGGATACATTGAAGATTTTGAAAATCAAGGCAGCTTCTTGACAAACCATTTCTTCATTTAATTTTTCTTTTTAAATTGGTCCTTTTTAAGCAATATAGATTAATGGAGTTTCATGATTCATACATTTATCATTTATGAGTTGCTTATATTTATCTATATCATTTTCTTGATTCTGAAAATGGGGTCTTATTTTAATTTGTGTATATGATTTGGTTTGATATATTTTCATGTTCACTGTACTTATGAAAAATGCATGTGAGCTAAGTTGATTTGATCTTTGTATGTTGCAGGGCCTTTCAAGCAGAAAAGTTGGAGCAACGAGATTAAATTCTAAGAGCTCAAGATCACATATCATTTTCAAATTTGTGATTGAGTCTTGGTAATTAAAGATTGAAGATGGATTTATATTGATAATTTATGTGCCATATCTCTTTTGTGTTGATGATATTTGATCATATTTAAATTTCCATCTTTCATATTTCCCTTTCTAAGCTAAAATCCAATGGTTGAGTTATTTATGTTGAGGTTGATGATATTTGATCATGTTCAGCTGGAATTAATAGTGCCATTGCCTTTTTAGCCTTGATCCACAAATACCAAAGCAATCCAGAGAAGAAAATAAGTAACCGTCATGCTTGATTTAGATGGTAAGAAATTGAGAATTTTCGTTGGTGATTGTAAATAATATTATACTTATTTAATATTATACTTAAGTGTCATTTCAATCATAGGTCCAATTCAATGTGTCTTTACAAAGAAGTATAGATAGCATCATTAGTCTCATGTGGTGATAATGCTTAATTTTGTTTCTTAAAAAAAATGTGTTTCTAACAGGTTCAATTGAAATTGGCATAATGCTTAATTTAATTGGGACAATAGGAATGTGATATCCATTATAAGTAAAGACTTTTCAATTATCATTCCTTATCTTTCAGTACCCCTCTATAACTGTTGGTTTCCTCTCTTTTTTCTTGATTTTCCTTTATAATGATACCTTGCAGACCTGAAGAGCTAAGTTTAACAATACAGGTTTGTGCTTATAAAAAAACAAAACAGTACAGGTCTGCTAGGATCAGCTAGCATAATAGCCAAAATAGAAGGCTTTTTAGGTTTCTACAGGTAGATCCTCATCTCAAAGTTATTATCTTATATGTTGTACCGATGAACCATCTTAATAAATAGTTGACTCATATGCTATTAATTAACTTATTATGGACTCTGTTTCACCTTAATCAGGTTGCTAATGCTATTAACTTTTTCTGGACTCTGGACTCTAAAGGCCTATACTGGTGATCATTTTTTCATGGTTGAGAAGTAATAAGGTTGCTATTGCTATTAACTTTTTATGGACTTTAGAGCCAACGAAGTTAACTTAAGAATGTTGGACAATTACATTGCAATATATCTTATTTTGTTTCACTCAATAAATAAGGTATCATATGTTAGCAGCTTGCATATTGCATCACTGTGACAAACTCATGATCATCATTATTTTAAACCATGAACGTGAGATGGGTTTTTATAATGGCATTATGCTCTTAAAAGGGGTCTTTTTACACCAAACTTGTGGTGAAGCTTAAACTATGATAAAACTTCAACTATGATTCCAAGATAAAGTCACGAGGCAATTAAGATTAAGGCGGGGATTTATTTATAGGTGTTGGATAGAGATTAAAGTGCATTCGTTTGCTTTTAACATAGACTTGATATTTGATTTTATAGCTAAACTAAAACCATTGGTGGTTTTCTAAAGTGTTTACATTTTTAGGCATTATGTTTCTTGTCACATATTAGACGGCTTTTGTTTCTTAGAATGATTTCTGGTGATTGTTTTTTTTTAGTTACAAAAATAATGGCTTTTTTAGTTACACTTCTAAATACTAAACCAAATATGTGTTCTGCTGTTTTCCAGTGCAATGTCTGTAACACCCCGATTTTTCTGCTTTATAATATCAGAAATGTATATAAATATGTTTATATTTTTATCTGAGACTTAGAAAATTTAATTAATTAAACCGAAACTTTATTTACACTTTACTTAAGGGTAGAAAGTTACGATTAAAATTTAGGTTGAAAAGTCAGGCGAAACCCGGTCTATCAATTTCACTGACAATATATTTATACTGATCAGAAGACTTAATTTTATTTAATTTCCATCGATTTTGGTTATTTTGAAATATTTCACTAAAAAGTGAAATAATATATTTTATCCGGGCAATATATTATATCGGATAAGCGATAGAGCTGAATACAAGATTTCCTGGACCCGTTATCGGATAATATCAATGAGTCACACAAGATGACTCATCCATGTGAAGTCATCAATATGTGCACATGGTCATGATGACAAACTATGTGTAAACTGCAAATAGGTCCTTGAACTTTTCTATTTTATAAATTGGGTCCTTAAGTAGCAAAAATTCCTTTCACTTTACTCCCTTGAACCTCACGGCCCTCACCCTATAAAACCCACTCTTGCACTTAATTTTTCTCCTATTTCACTCTTGACTCAAAAACTCATAAGTTCATAAGCTTTCCTATCATCATTTTGTGAAGCAACTACTTGATCTTGCACACTTTTTCAATTCCGAGAGGTAAACCTTGTTCTCCTTACTTAATCATGTGTATGTTCTTCAATAAATTTCTTGTTTCAAGGCTATGATCTTCATTTTTCATTTCTAGATGTAGAAACTTTGAAAATCCCTAGAAAATTGTAGAAAAATCCTATAAATATGAAACCAATTTCTATGAGTTAGTTATCATCTATGTAATCATAATCCAAGAGTTTGATGCAAACAAAGTTTTCCTCCCTTTTTTTTTCCTCTAAGGCCTAAACCCTATGGATGTGGGTGGAGGAACTTTTGTTCAAATTTTTAGAAAGTGACCATAGATTTCATCTTTCTATTGAGTATGTATGCTGAATCCAAGTTGTTTTGTCAAAAGAAATTCCTAGCTCATATTTCCTTTAATGGCCGAAAATGAGTTTTGGATGGATTGGAATATTTGGTTTCAATCATTTGTGTTAAATTATTAATTCTATGTCTTAAGTACTTAAGGATCACTAATCCAAAGACTTAAGAATTTTTGAAATTTTTTAGCCACAAAACCCTATCATGGCCATGACCTATCTATAGAGAAATAGGTGATTTTATTTGTTTGATTTTGATTGGTTGATTGTGGTTGTTGAAGGATAAAGAATTGTATCGTGTACGTGTGTTGACAACTTCCGGATTCGCGATAAAGTTTTAATCGGAAGATAAATTCTTCAAGAGGTAAGAGGGGATTTCCTGAGGGATTTTTTCGATGGCTACATGCTATGAAGTTGTTGGTCTGTATTATTTATCTGTGGTTGTGGTGTTTGTTTAAGTTATTTTATGTCGTCTTATTTTTTCTATGTTTGTTTATCTGCAGTTAATAATTTATTTGAAGTTATGTATTATAGTGTTTTGATGCATGATCTGCCTAGGTTAAATGCTATAATATTGTTGTTGATTGTTGTTTGAGAAGCCTGACAGTGGTCAGTGTCCAATCAATTACCAAGATAAAAGCTTTATAAATTAAATTCAATGTTTAAATGGAGAAATATTGGAATATAATATTGATGGAATATTTTATTTGGGAAAAATAAGAAATGTTGGAAAATATCATTATTTTAATGATTTATCGGTGTAAGAGTGAACTATGAGTCACAGTGAAGACGTAACCGTGAAATTATAAAAAGTTTTTTAAAGAAATTAATCTTCGAAATTAAATTAATTATGATTTTAGAAAATTATTTAAGTGGAAAAGGTCAAGATTTGACTTAAAGTACTTTAAAAATGCTCGACGACGGTAACTCGGAAAAGTATTTACGGCAAGTAATTCTAAAGTGGTACTCTTTATTTTAAACCAAGATTTAGTCTCATGTGACTCTCTTTTTGAAAAGTAAAGTTTTCAGAAAAAGATTTATCAGAAACTTGATGATTTTATAAAGAGATTTTCAATTAGAAATGGTTTTTACGTACACACGAGTTTTACTTAATTGAGTTACTTCTGACAACTTGGATAAGTTGTGGAGTTTTTGTATTGAACAAAAAACAGTGTAAAAAGTTAAGACATGAATCTAGTAACCGAGACGTCGGAAAACTAGTATACTTACGACGTTATGGACATGGTGTCCTTTGGACTTGGTGTCCCAATTAAGGTGTAAGGAACAATATTAAAGAGTTAATGTTGTTTTCTATTACCACGAAACCAAGACCGAGGCATCGGTCTAGGGGTTTCGTGATTGAGCACTCGGGCTGTATGTCCTGTGTTAAACGATAAAAATCTTAAGATGTTGAAAACGATGAATGGTCGTAAGCCTTTGAGCTTCGACAAGGAAAGACTGAACACGAAGACAAGTGATAAGAACAAAATGTTTTACATGCATATACGATAGACGTGCCTATGGCGTTAAACTGGATATCTTGGTGGACAAGGTATTCAAGACGGCGTAAATTTTTATTCTGGATATCTTGGTGAATAAGATATTCTAGACGGCGAATCTGGATATCGTTATGACAAGGTATTCAAGACGGCGTGCCTTATTTGGCAATCGAGTTTGATTAGCTCTTTTATACGGTGTTGGGATCTCCGGAGATTAGGTATGAATTTAGATGACGTATATGAAGTGTTCATGTATAGTTTTCAATTGATGATGTTTGGGGTATGAAAACCCATTGATAAACTATTTGCTTTATTATGAAAGCTTATGTTGTTATGAACATGTATATGTGTATCTGTTTTCTTTTGTGTCGCGCGTGTAGTTGTTGTGTTAAATCCATATATTGGTTTCTCACTCTTTCGCATTCCCTTGTTCGTTCCTTTACTTGTGGAATATATTTATATCTGAGTATAGATGGACCCAGAGATGCATCTGGCGTACTCGGGGATACATTCTATAACGTTTGAGAACACACATCAAGGTGGCACTTGGGAGGTTAACCTGGGGGCACTCAGTGCTTCCTATTCTGGCCCCAGTCGAGAGGTTGCCGGCATAGTAGCTGCAGGGCCACATCGACGGACACATGTAGTGGAGACTTTCGAGGTATCTCTACCTCCAGTTGGGCTTTATTTACAGTACTTGGCTGAGCATGGGATGCTTGATATTCCACCTCTACTGGTTCAACCTTTACAGATAGCTGCACCTCCTGTAGAGGTGGTTGTGGATCCTGAGATCGAGGAGGATCCAATGGAGTACTTGGAGGACGATCTTGAGTTTCACCCTCCCGCTGATGATGATGACGATTCTCCCGACGAGGGAGCGGGAGAGGAGGTGTCTTCATCAGACACTCTTGCTGTAGGAGGGGGTGATCATCATGATCTCCCTAACGGGTATCACTAGCTTGACCAGCTGTAGGTTTATTTTTATTTTGGGGTAGTGACTTTTGTCAGTTTGATCTGGCTACTAAGAGCCATGAGTATTTGGTAATGGATTTAGACAATTCACTGCTATTATGTATATGTTTTTATGTTCTTACTTAGTTTGTTGATAATGTCCTGTTCTCATAAAGGCCGTTTTGTGATCTCATAGTAGTGATAGGGTGTGTATTAACCGATAATGCGTATATATATACTTATACGTTTTTTTATGTTCACTGTGTTTAGAAAAAAATTATCATCATTTCCGCGATAAGATGTTTACTTAAAAGTTTTATTTTCCGAAAGTAACCAGCAATTTATGATTTTTTATTTCCGCACGTGGGTAACTATGTTATGTCCCAAGAACGGGTGTCGCATTTGTGGTATCAGAGCTGGTCGAGTCTTTCAGGATCTTTGGGGAGTAGGTCTGTTGTGTTGATGTGGTGTGATCTCTGGTTAGTAATTGTTTGAATTACTTCTTAGAAGTAATGTGTGTTAGAACATAAATACACGTTTCATTTTCTGGTTGCGGTTTAACTGAATTTGTTGTGCAGGTTAGTTATGGAACTAGCACCAGAGGGTGGACGTGGATGAGGATGTGGATGCGGTCGTGGAAGGGGTCGTAGAGGTGGCCCCATTGGCGACTGTGGTAACATGAATGAGAATTATGAATAAGGAGTAGATTATGCGGCTCAGGAATTGGAAAATGTGGCGGCTGCCATTACAAATCAGACTGCAACTATGGCTGCCCATAATCAGCAAGCTGCGGAAGGCAGAGGTCTGACTAAGTTTCGATGCCAAAATCCTTCACAGTTTGGTGGGGATGCTGACCCAGAGAAAGCTGACTTATGGATTCAAGAATTAGAGAAGATCTTTGAACTCATTCTTACCCCAGAAGGAGTTAAGGTTTCTTATGCGACGTTTTTACTGGTAGGAGATGCGGTGTACTGGTGGAAAGGTGTTAGACAACTGCTGGAAGCTGATCATCAGGAAATTACTTGGGATGTGTTCAAAAAATGCGTTCCTCAACAAGTATTTCCCAGAGAATGTTAGAATCGAAAATGAACAAGAATTTATGTGATTATACCAAAGAGATCTAACTGTAGGGGAGTATGCAGTGAAGTTTGAATCTCTCGCCAAATATTTCCGTTTCTTTCAAGCACAACCAAATGAAAGCTGGAAGTGTGAGAGGTTTGAGGTAGGTCTAAGTATTGAGATTAAAGAACCTGTCTTACCATTGCAACTTAGAAATTTTCAAGCTCCAGTCGAGATGAGTCGAAAGATAGAGCAGATGAAGAAGGGAGGAGACAACAGAGGGAATGCTGGAGGACCTTCTCGATCCAAGAACCAGTTTCAGAATCAAAACCAGAACCAGGAGGGAAAACAGGATCAGAGGAAGCCTTATTTCCGACCACCAGGAAATAACCAGAATCAAAACAAATATCGTCCTAATAATTCTAAATCGGGAAGTGGAGTCCAGAAGAACCAAAACCAAGGCCAAATCATAAGATGTTACAGATGTAGAGATCCAAACCACATGACAGATACCTATCCAGTAAAAGGAGTTAAGTGTTACAACTGCAATCAAGTGGGACACTTAGCAAAGGATTGTAATGTATCGAAACGTGGACCAACTGTCAATAACACCAGGACAAATAAGCCGACGGCTAAGGGAAAAAGTTACACTATGAGTGGAGCCGAGGCTTCAAACTCTGACGATCTCATACAAGGTAAATGTGACATAAACGATAATCTTTTAATGATACTTTTCGATTCGGGTGTGACACATTTATTTATTTTGATGGATTGTGTGAAACTGTTGAAATTGCTTATTTCTTCATTTCTATATGATCTGATTGTTTCAAATCCTACCGCTAAGCCAGTTACTGTCAATTCTATTTGCTTGAGCTGTCATGTTACTATTCAGGATAGACACTTTCTTAATAAAAGAAGTTTCTTGATGAGACTTAATCTAGTCACTTTTACTTTTGGTGGAAATGATCCAGTCTAAATTCTTGTCAGACTGTTGTTCTTTTAAATCATTGTTAATAAAGTTCTTGTGAAATAAGGAGCTTTATTAGATTCAAGTTTGTAAATGTGTACCGATCATGCATTTTTACATCCACGAACCTATTAGAGAATCTTTTATGCACAGGATATTCTTATATTCTTTTCAGATCGATAAAATTCTTCTATATACTTTCTTGTGAAAGTAAGATCTTGGGATTTAGAGATCCTGTCTAGTTTTGAGTCACGAAATTTCGAGAACGAAATTTTTTTAAAAGGGGTAGTCGGTAACACCCCGATTTTTCTGCTTTCTAATATCATAAATTTATATAAACATGTTTATATTTTTATGTGAGACTTAGAAAATTTATTTAATTAAACCGAAACGTTATTTACACTCTATTAAAGGGAAGAAAGTCACGATTAAAATTTAGGTTGAAAAGTCAGGCGAAACCCGGTCTGTAAATTTCACTGACGGTATATTTATACTGATCAGAAGACCTAATTTTCACTCGTGAACGAAAAACTTAAGGTTTTTATTTAATTTCCATCGATTTTGGTTATTTTGAAATATTTCACAAAAAAGTGAAATAATATATTTTATCCGGGCGATATATTAAATCGGGTAAGCGACGGAGCTGAATACGGGATTTCCTGGACCCGCTAGCGGATAATATCAATGAATCACACAAGATGACTCACCCATGTGAAGTCATCAATATGTTCACCAGGTCATGATGACAATCTATGTGGAAATTGCAAATAGGTCCCTGAACTTTTCTATTTTACAAATTGATCCTTAATTGATTTTGCACTTGGGTCCTTAAGTAACAAAAATTCCTTTCACTTTACTCCCTTGAACCTCACAGCCCTCACCCTATAAAATCCACTTTGCAATTCATTTTTCTCCTATTTCACTCTCGACTCAAAAACTCGTAAGTTCATAAGCTTTCCTATCATCATTTTGTGAAGCAAATACTTGATCTTGCACTCTTTTCCAATTCCAAGAGGTAAACCTTTTTCTCCTTACTCAATCATGTGTATGTTTTTCAATAAATTTCTTGTTTCAAGGCCATGATCTTCATTTTTCACTTCTAGATCTAGAAACTTTGAAAATCCCTAGAAAATTGTAGAAAAATCCTATAAATATGAAACCATTTTCTATGGGTTAGTTATCATATCTGTAATCATAATCCAAGAGTTTGTTGCAAACAAAGTTTTCCTCCCTTTTTTTTTTCTCTAAGGCCGAAACCCTATGGATGTGGGTGGAGGAACTTTTGTTCAAATTTTTAGAAAGTGATCTTAGATTTCATCTTTCTATTGAGTATGTATGTTGAATCCAAGTTGTTTTGTCAAAAAGAAATTCCTAGCTCGTATTTCCTTTAATGGCCCAAAATGAGTTTTGGATGGATTGGAATATTTGGTTTCAATCATTTGTGTTAAATTATTAATTCTATGTCTTAAGTACTTATGGATCACTAATCCAAAGACTTAAGAATTTTAGAAATTTTTTAGCCACAAAACCCTATCATGGCTGTTACCTATCTATAGAGGAATAGGTGATTTTATTTGTTTGATTTTGATTGGTTGATTGTTGTTGTTGAAGGATAAAGAATTGTATCGTGTACGTGTGTTGACAACTTCCGGATTCGAGATAAAGTTTTAATCAGAAGATAAATTCTTCAAGAGGTAAGAGGGGATTTCCTGGGGGATTTTTCCGATGGCTACGTGCTATCTAGTTGTTGGTCTGTATTATTTATCTATAGTTGTGGTGTTTGTTCAAGTTATTTTATGTCGTGTTATTTTTTCGGTGTTTGTTTACCTGCAGTTAATTATTTAGTTGCAGTTATGTATTATAGTGTTTTGATGCATGATCTGCTTGGGTTAATTAGTATAATATTGTTGTTGATTGTTGTTTGAGAAGCCTGATAGTGGTCAGTGCCCAATCAATTAACAAGATAAAAGCATTAAGAAGCTTTATAAATTATATTCAATGTTGAAATGGAGAAATATTGGAATATAACATTAATGGAATATTTTAATTGGGAATAATAAGAAATAATAGAAAATATCATTATTTTAATTATTTATCGGTGTAAGAGTGAACTATGAGTCACATTGAGGACGTAACCATGAAATTATTTTTTTACTGCTAATTTTTATGCGAATAATTCCAAAATATTATAAAAGGTTATTTAAAAAAAATAATCTTCGAAAATAACTTAATTATGATTTTAGAAAATTATTTAAGTGGAAAAGGTCAAGATTTGACTTAAAGTACTTTAAAAATGCTAGACGACGGTAATTCAGAAAAGTATTTACGGCAAGTAATTCTAAAGTGGCAGTCTTTATTTTAAACCAAGATTTAGTCTCATGTGACTCTCATTTTGAAAAGTAAAGTTTTCATAAAAAGATTTATCAGAAACTTGATGATTTTATAATAAAAAAAATCAATTATAATGGTTTTCTGTAAACGAGTTTTACTCAATTGAGTTACTTCCGACAACTTGGATAAGTTGTGGTGTTTTTGTTTTGAACGAAAAACGGTGTAAAAAGTTAAGACATTAATCAAGTAACCGAGACGTCGGAAGAGTAGTATTCTTACGGCGTTATGGACATGGTGTCCTTTGGACTTGGTGTCCCAATTAAGGTGTAAGGAACAATATTAAAGAGTTAATGTTGTTTTCTATTACCACAAAACCAAGACTGAGGCGTCGGTCTAGGGGTTTCGTGATTGAGCACTCGGGCTGTATGTCCTGTGTTAAACGATAAAAATCTTAAGATGTTGAAAACGATGAATGGTCGTAAGCCTTTGAGCTTCGCCAAGGAAATATTGAACACGAAGACAAGTGAGAAGAACAAAATGTTTTTGATAGTGTGATTTTACATCATATTTTCTGTACACTTTTGCATGCATTTTTCATGTAGATTAGGCATTCTTTATTTGGTTTTTATTAGTTTTTCCCTTGGAACGGGTGAAGCGGTTTCTTGGTGTTGTTTTGCAGGAATTCAATGTAAAAATGCTCAGAATTGGCCTTGATGGAGCTTGGATGAAAAAGAGCCTGAAAAGAGAAGAAATTGAGCCTAGCAGAATTCTGGTGATTCGCCCCGCGAGACTGCATTCGCCTCGCGACCCTGAGAGCTGACTGTTCCAGCAGAATGTCATCTTTCTGGTTTGCCTCGCGAACCATATATCGCCTCGCGAGTCTGGGGATCAGAAGCCATCACGCCCAGGCCCTGATGCGCCTCACGGGCGTAATTGAGAAGAACCTTTCGTTTTCACGTCGCGAGGACACTCTCGCCTCACGAGATCCCATTTCTCAGCAACAGCAGATTTTAATATTCGCCTCGCGATAATCCACTCGCCTCGCGAACTCGCGCAGAACTGATTGGTATAAGTTGCTGTTTTAGGGCAGAAAGGGGAGTTTTTTTTGGGAGCTCTTGGAGGAGGCACTTGGAGCTGCGGCTAGATTAGGGTTTCAACCCTAGTAGGGGATGTTTTCCTTGCTCTGGGACTGAAAGAAGATTGGAGGATTCTTCTATGGAGTTTGCTTCGTCCCTTCTCTCTTTCTCTTCTGTATTCTCATTTTTCATGAGTAGTTAAATCCCCTATTGTTGGGGTTAGATGTAGCTTTTCTGAACTTGTTTGTATTTGATTTGGTTGTTTTAATGCAAGTCTCTATTTCTTTATGAGTATGTGATTCTGTGCTTAATGCTTTCCTTGGCTTAGCTACCCATAGGAATGATATGTTGCTTTGATAGACAATTGACAGATTGATGTTAAGGCATGCTCATGAATCATATGCCAAGTAGTTCAAGAATCTAGACATAGGTGTTGACTGCTTGCAATCTTATAAGTCTTGACTTAATGCAAAATCTCAGGTTAATCCACCTAAGACATTATGGTTTAATTTGGGGTTTTAGGCTCAATGCACCTAAGACATTAGGCTTGAGTATTTTAGAAAAGACTTGATTGTCATTATTGAATTAGGACTTGTGTTAGAAGCCATTTCATTGCAATTAAGGGAGGATTAGTGTAGTCTAACCCTGACAACTTTAGCCACAATTTCTGTTGCCCTCCAAGTGTTCGATAAAATTCCCAAAAGACCAAAAATATTTTATTTCTTTGTTTTATGATCTTTTCATACTTTAGTTTAGTCTAGATAGTTGTTGAGTTTGTGAATTGGTAATTGACAACCGATCCCTGTGGATACGATAACCGGTCTTACCACCGTATTACTTGATTGCGACGAGGTGCACTTGCCTATATCTAAAAAATCACGCATCAGTTTTACTTGCATATACGGCAGACGTGCCTACGACGTTAATCTGGATATCTTGGTTGACAAGGTATTCAATATGGCGTAAATTTTTATTCTTGATATCTTGGTGAACAAGCTATTCAAGACGGCGAATCTGGATATTTTAATAGATAAGGTTTTCAAGATGGTGAATCTGGATATCTTCATGCAAAGGTATTCAAGACGGCGTGACTTATTTGGCAACCGAGCTTGATCAGCTCTTTTATACGGTGTTGGGATCGCCGGAGATTAGGTATGAATTTAGATGATGTATATGAAGTGTTCATGTATAGTTTTCAAATGATGATGTTTGGGGTATGAAAACCCATCGATAAACTATTTGCTTTATTATGAAAGCTTATGTTGTTATGAACATGTATATGTGTATCTGTTTTCTCTTGTGTCGCGCATGTAGTTGTCGTGTTAAATCCATATATTGGTTTCTTACTCTTGCATATTCCCTTGTTGGTTCCTCTAATTGTGGAATATATTTATATCTGATAATAGATGGACCCGGAGATGCATCTGGCACACTCGGGGATACGTTCTATAACGTTTGAGAATGCACATCTTGGTGGCGCTTGGGAGGTTAACCTGGGGGCACTCAGCGCTACCTATTCTGGCCCCAATCGAGAGGTCGCCCGCACAGTAGCTGCGGGGCCTCAGCGATGGACACATGTAGTGAAGACTATCGAGGTATCTCTACCTCTAGTTGGGCTTTATCTACAGTACTTGGCTGAGCATGGGATGCTTGATATTGCACCTATACTGGTTCAGCCTTTACAGATAGCAGCACCTCCTACAGAGGTGGTTGTGGATCCTGAGATCGAGGAGGATCCAATGGAGTACTTGGAGGACGATCTTGAGTTTCACCCTCCCGTTGATGACGACAACGATTCTCCGGATGAGGGAGTGGGAGCGGAGGTGTCTTCATCAGACACTCCGGCTGTAGGAGGGGGTGATCATCATGATCTCCCCAATGGGTATCACTAGCTTGACCAGCTGTAGGTTTAGTTTTATTTTGGGGTAGTGAGTTTTGTCAGTTTGATCTGGCTATTGAGAGGCATGATTTTTTGTTTATGGTTTTAGACGATTTGCTACTATTATGTATATGTTTTTATGTTCTTACTTAGTTTGTTGAGAATGGCCTGTTCTCATAATGGCCCTTTTGTGATCTCATAGTAGTGATAGGGTGTGTATTAACTGATGATGCATATATGTATACTTATACGTTTGTTTATGTTCACCGTGTTTAGAAAAAAAAATTATCATCATTTACGCGATAAGATGTTTACTTAAAAGTTTTATTTTCCGAAAGTAACCAGTGATTTATGATTTTTTTTATTTCCGCGCGTGGTTAACTATGTGATGTCCCAAGAAGGGGTGTCGCAATGTCTCTAAGAAAATGTCTTTGTGGGTGAATTTTTTTATGAAAGAATAACCATGTCCTCAAATTGATAGCCCTGGCATAGTATGCAAATGATGATAAAAATGCTAGATCATAGTAAGTTTTTAAATTCATTAGAAATTCCTAAG
Organism: Sophora flavescens; assembly: GCA_030762895.1. Classification (NCBI taxonomy): domain Eukaryota; kingdom Viridiplantae; phylum Streptophyta; class Magnoliopsida; order Fabales; family Fabaceae; genus Sophora; species Sophora flavescens. The sequence continues at coordinate 198,356,747 of CM061062.1, forward strand.
GTTTGTGCAATCATGTACAAATAGTTCGAATGAAACTTATTGTATAGAAAAATGCTTGAAGGAACAGTATTTGATATTAACAGTTTGTTAAAGAAATTTGTTACCATCAGTCAAAAGTTATAATGCTATATATGCTTCACAATTCCAATGATTTTAACATTGGATTCCATAAATGATGCAGTTTTTGGACATGCAATGTGTTTAGAATTTGATTTGCCAAGTGAAAATAAAATTCCATTATTCGAGGAATTTTTAATTTGTATCGTGTGATTATAGGTGATTGCAGGAACCAAAAAATTATTAAAAATCTTTACGTTGAAAGGCAAGCAAAAATTGATGAGCTCAAAGAAAAGACAAATCATTACACTACGCAACATCTCCTTCCGGTGATTATCAATTTGAAGTGAGGTCTCATTTTTTTTTCTCTCATGTTGTTTGACGCAGAAAAAAATAACAATTTGGGATTGTATTCTGTTAATGTTTGATAATATCAAAATCTAAAATTGGATGATGTAACACCTTGTTTTTCGTTAAGTGCTTTTATACTTGCTTGTTTGATTGTTTAAGCCATTGGTTTAAGTTAGAATTGTTGGCTAAGGGCTTAGTGGGATTTTTGGATTAAAAGTCCCATTCTGGTACATAAGCACGCCCGTGCTCATTAGCCAGCACGCCCGTGCTTAAAGTCAGGCGTGTGTTACCAAGTTTAAGTTAAGCACGCCCGTGATCAATAGTGAGCATGCCCGTGCTCACTGTGCGGATCGCATCTCGCTGATGCTAAGTCTAGCACGACCGTGCTTACTGAGGAGCACGACTGTACTTCGAGGTGACAGCCTATAAATAGGCACAGTAACCGAGGGTTCACTTTGGAACCCTATTTTTAACCTAGCAACCACCCTACATTTCGTTTTCTTCCCTATTTTCTCTAAAACCTTACCTTGTTGGTGTTTGGAGACTCTTTGGGAAGCCTAGTTGGTGTGTGGGTTCATTCTAGAAAAGGTAAAAGTTATTCCTTTTTAGTTTCCCTTGTCTTGTTTTGATTTGGGAGCTAATTGGTTACCATTTTTGGTTTGGCCAAGGCTTGGAGGTTGTTGAATCGCGTAAAGGAGTGTAACCAGTTGCCGTTTGGTGCTTTACAAGTGGAAACCTTCATCCCAAGTATGGGGAGAAGGATAGTATAATCTCTAGGCAAGGCGGTAGCGTAAGATGTGGGGTTCCCATGACCCCTTTATGTTGTTATATGATAAATGTCATGTCTTGAGTATGTTGCTTATTGTCATTGATGCTATGACGAACTGTTTATATGTGTTATTGGTTATACTGTTATGTTGAATAGGTTCATGTTGAGATTGGCTATATCTATTTCGTTATTATAATGTTGTAATGTTAAAATTTGGTTATGTTGGCTGAGTTGGTTGATATTATACCATGAATATGTTGGTTGATGCTGTGGATATCATGACTGTTTGGTTGATTTATGTTGATTAAGGTAACACTTTGATAAAGGCCCAAATTGGTTAATTTAGGACCCCTAATTGATATAGTAATTAAGGATTAATTACTTAAGGTTGTTAACTAATTATGAATTGTTAGTGGAAGGTGAGTTTTGATGCCAATGGATTAGTCCAAGGACCCTAGGTTCTGATTTGAGAGTGTTTAGAGAGTTTTTGCCCATGAACTAGTCTCTGTTTTATGCCCAGAAAAGTACTGTCGTGCATTGAACACGGCTGTGCTGAACAGGGAGCACGCCCGTGCTCCCAGTTTGAATTCTGGAAAATGCTCGTGCAGTAAAGGAGCACGACCGTGCTATATGACCACGACCGTGCTACATGAGCACGACCGTGCCTAATAGAGAGCACGACCGTTCTCCACTTAAGTGGAAGCACGACCGTGCTGGGGACAAGCACGCCCGTTCTTCCCCTCCTGATCAGAAACCGAATTAAAGGAAATTAAGGGGTTTTGACCCCAATTATCCCCAGTAGTGATGTAACAATGTAATAACCGAATAATGGAACTTAGATAACTTGGTTAATGATTAACTAAGAGGATTATAAAGAAGAGTTGGTTAAGTCGGTGCCTAACAGGCTACCGGACGTTGTTGGGCTTTGGTGCTTTTTGACCAAAGTGGTCTCGATGCTTTATGGTTGAGGTATTGTTAAGTTGGACCTTGGTGCTTTTTGGTCAAGGGGGCCTTGACCCCATGGTTTGGGTCTAAGGTGTTGATGATTGATGTTGGTGATAAGTCTTGGGTGCTTTTAGGCCCAAGCAAAGGAGGTGGTTGCCTTTGTTGTTGTGCCATTTGCATAAAGCATTGGAGTTGATTTTGAGGGGGGATGTTTAACATAGGGGAGGTCGTCCTATTATGATGATCTGGTCCAAGTCTCAGGTGGTTCACCCATGGTTTGGTGAACTGTGCTCCCCCGAGGTGCTTATCCTGTTATGATATGCGGCTATCCATGGGGTTCACTGGTTGGTGAATTGTCGGCGTTGGTGCTGATATGACCAATACGGATATGTAACTCCGAAGTTGACATCCCGAGTTAGTTGGATCCACATGCATTGATGGAGTAGCGGAGTAGTGTTGCATTGCAATGCATAGCATATGTTGGTTGATGAATATGTTGATATAATTATATGATGATGATATCTGTATCTTGTATGTTGTTATAATGCTATGACATGATGTATGACCATCTTGCTTCCTATTCCCATGCTGTTGTGATTATATGTTTTCTTACTCCCCTCTTTCTGTTGTTTGTTTGGCCTGATTGGCATTTTGCAGAGGATGGTGAGAAGCCTGTTGAGGAATGACTCCGATGAGCCACGACTTAGTTGGATGTTTAGCTTTATCAGTTTTAGTTGATTAGTTTAGTGGTTTGTATTCCTTTGATTTATTCCGGAACCTTTTTATACCAGCTCTAAATGTGACATCGGAGTTGGGTGATATGTTATTGCTTTACGTCTTTATGTTTTTATTTTACCCAAAACTTATGTTTTATTTCCGCGTTGTTGTTGGTGTTCATGTGGGACCTTTCTACCCATGGACCTTCCATTTCAATTAAATGATGATGCATGATATTATATCTTTATCATGTTATATTTAAAGCTTAATAATACATGTGGGGTAGAGGGTGTCACATTTAGTGGTATCAGAGTAGTTCAATCTTGTTCAGACGTGGTGTGAGTCTGTTATGAGTCTGTTGTGTGCTCTTGTTTGAACTGTCTATACTTTTATATATAATGATGCTTTAGTATTAAGATCCGTTAGTCCTTCCAGCTTGATTTCCTGTATTTAACTGTTGATTCGGGTAAATGCAGACATCAATGGCAGGAAGAGGTATGAACGATCTAGCTATTGCCGATGCTTTGGAACTGCTCGCCAATGCCATTGGCCAGGTTCAGAACAACAATCAAGGAGGACCGACAGAGTTTCAGGGTCTCGACAGGTTTCAGTGGAACAATCCTCCATCCTTCAGAGGGGCTTATGACCCTGAGGGAGCTTTGATGTGGATGAGGGAGATCGAGAAGATCTTCTTGGCTATGGACTGCAATGACTAGCAGCGAGTTATCTTCGCCACGTTTATGCTTACTGAGGAGGATGAGCACTGGTGAGAGAACTGCCGTCAGAGGTTGGTGGTTGAGGGTACAACAGTCACCTGGGCTGTGTTCAGAGATAGGTTTATAGAGAAGTACTTTCCTACAGATCTAAATGATAAAAAGGAGATAGAATTCTTGGCACTGAAGCAAGGAAACCTGTCAGTGGGTGAATATGCGGCAAAGTTCGAAGAGTTGGCTAGGTACTACATGCCCTACCAGGTCATGGTGGATGACCGGTCAAAGTGTGTGAAGTTTGAGGATGGCCTTCGTCCAGAGATTAAGCAGGCGATCAGCTATTAGGAAATCAGAGTCTTTCCAACCTTAATGAACAAGTGTAGGATCTTTGAAGATGCCTACAAGTCTAGAGTCGCCAGCTTCAGGAATTCATACAGCCAGGGTGGCAAGAGGATTGAACATAAGGATACGGACAAGGGCAAGTAGAGTTACACTCTAGTTGACCGGGATTTCAAACGAAGTGGCGGGAAGCTACAATTTTCTTATGAAAAATCCAGAAGTGGGAATTCTTATGCCCCTAGGCCTAAGATGTGCGGCAAGTGCGGCGCAACATATCACTTCACCATCCAGTGCAAGGAACCGAGTATCATCTGCTTCAAGTGTGGCAAGTCTGGCCACATCAGTCGAGATTGTGGAGGATTGAAGCGGAACCCCCAAGTGCTAGGAAAAGTCAACAGTCTCAGGCCAACCGACTGAATACCACTGGGGGAGTCTTCACTCTTAGTGGAGTTGAGTCCGACGACTTGATTCAAGGTATGTGCTTAATTGATGGAAATCAGTTAACTGTTTTGTATGACTCGGGTGCTACTGACTCGTTTATATCACATGATAGGGTTAAGAGTTTAAATTTACCTGTTACCTTTCTTGAGTTTGATCTGATTGTTTCCACACCTACCAATAAACCTGTTCTTACTTCTCATGCATGCAAGAATTGCCATATTGTTATTAATGGTAGAACCTTTACTGTTGATCTTGTATGTTTACCCTTGAAAGACCTAGATGTTATACTTGGCATGGACTGGTTATCTTCCAATCATGTCCTTCTAAACTGTTTTGAAAAGACCTTAGTTTTTGGCACTCCTGTGGAGTCTAAGGATCCCACCTTTCTATCTGCCAACCAAGTATACATGATGTTAGCTTCCATGGAAGTAGAGAGCAACCCTCCTGATGTCGCCAGTGTGCCTGTTGCGCGGGAGTTTCCAGAAGTGTTCCTGGGGGATGTTTATAACTTACCCCCAGAGAGGGATGTTGAGTTCACTATAGATTTAGTGTCTGGCACCGAGCCAATATCCATAGCACCTTATAGAATGTCTCCTCTAGAGCTAGCCAAGTTGAAGGCACAGATAGAGGAATTGATGATGAAGCAGTTCATTAGGCATAGCGTGTCTCTGTGGGGAGCACCAGTTTTGTTTGTGAAGAAGAAGGATAGCAGTATGAGGTTGTGTGTCGACTATCGGCAGCTCAACAAAGTGACCATTAAGAATCGGTATCCCCTTCCTAGGATTGATGACCTTATGGATCAGTTGAGAGGGGCTTGTGTCTTTTCTAAGATAAACTTGAGG
>CM061062.1:198362417-198393061 GCA_030762895.1 Sophora flavescens
CTTGTTGTTTGGATAGTTTGGATCAAAATTGCTTTTGGGTGTGTAATTACCAAAATGGGTTTTAACTAGATTTCATTGTCATTTTATTATATATATATATATATATATATATATATATATATATATATATATATATATATATATATATATATATATATATATATACACACCAACAAGTAGGATAAATATATTAAGATGATTATTTTCTTTTATGTTACATTATGAAACTAAAAATAATTATACACATGTTATTTATCTTTTGAAGTAAAATGTATATGGTAGTAAAAACTTCAAATTTGATGAAATGGACAATAAAAGTACTAAATTAGCATAGCTATTAAATTTAAAGTATCTAAAAATAGTTCAAGTAAGGAATATAATTTATAGTTTGATACAACGCTGAAACATAACTACGATACTAATTATTTTGTTTGAACTCTATAATTTGATCTCGAATCGAGTCTCGAACATGATCCATCTCTGCTGAAGAAGCTATGTTTAAAACTGGGGATGGATCCAAGTTAACTGTGCTATGATCATCATCATCATCAATGTCAAGAATTATATTCTCATCTTCATAACGACTAAAATCAAAATCCATTTCAGCATTCCTTCTGATGAAATTGTGTATAGCCATTGTTGCAATGACTATTTGAACTTGTGTCTCGATTTTGAACTTAGGCATGTGACGCAGAATTGCAAACCTGTTCTTCCATACACCAAAAGTTCTTTCTATTATGCACCTTAAACTTCAGTGACAAAAATTAAACATTTCATTACGATTCACAAATCCATATGAACGCCTAAAATCTGGTAGGTGATAACGTTCACATCTATAAGGACCAAGGTACCCATTTGGTGTTGGATAGCCAGCATCCACCAAATAATATTTACCTAATAAAGAATAAAATTAATAAAATATAACAAAGAGTTTTAAGTAAAATAGAAAATCATTTGTAGCTATACTAAAAAAAAATACCTGGAGGAGGATGTGGAAAATTGAGACTCGCATTGGTAAGAGCATGGTCAAAAACACGAGCATCATGGGCAGTACCTTCCCATCCAGCCAAAACAAAAGTGAAACACATGTTCCAATCACACACAGCCATTATATTTTGTGTTGGATATCCCTTTCTTCCAATAAACCTTGATTGGTCGCTGGCACCAACCACACATGGCACATGTGTACCATCAATTGCTCCAATGGCATTCTTAAAAAATGGCCAATATCACTGATCATTTTTTATTTTTGCATGACTATCACGATATATAGGATCTTGTGGTTTAATATATTTGCAAGACAACTTAAGACAAGTAAATAGTACTTGATGGAAGTGTCTACTTACGGTCTCTCCAGAGTGCTGAAATCTTTCTTGAATCATTCTATTACCTACCCCATGGCCAACTATATTTAAAAACATTGCAACCATCTCTTCAACCCCCATGCGTTTACTGGGCTTTAAACCATGATCAACTAATTCAGTGCAAAGTTTATGGAAAATATGTTTTTCCATTCGGAACATCTCATAGCAACGAATGGGATGCCCTTGCAATACTTCTTGCACCCATGTATGACCCGTTAGTTCACTAGTTCTATGAGGCTCTTTACATAAATGCTTTACTGCATACTCACCTATTAGTGCAGCCACATAAGAAGCTTCTTCAAAAAAAATATCGTCTTCATCTGTAAGTTGATCCAAATGTCCATTCCAGTCATTCATTTTATCTTTTTACAAGTTGCTCAATTTTTGGTTTCTGCAATGAAAGTAAGGTTGAATGAATAGTTATACAGTTTTAAATAAAATTAGCAAGTAAAATAAATATTATCAGTAATAACTCTCAGCCACTACACATAATCAGACACACCATATGAAAATCCTTTTCAAAAGGTCTAGCTGACAGCCCTCGAGTCATTCAAAATTGGTTTCTGCTGCCTAAATATAGATACATATATAAAAGTGAAATCAACATACGGAACTTGACTTTGGACTGTTTGCAAATCACCCTATCTATATATGTTTTATCATTTATATCATAGATATATGTGTGTAAGTATGTGTTTTATAGCAAACAAGCAAACTGCAACTCAACACTGCAGAGCTAATCCCTCAATCTTCTAAAGGGTGGTTGATTAGAATTTATATATCAAGCATAAATGAAAACAATCTTCTAAATGCAACAGTACATGCAGTGCAGAATTCTGGAGCTGGTTCTATGATTCTATGAGTTGGAGCATCATGCTTGTTGAAATACAAACTTTATTAAGAATCATCAAGTGCAGTAACTGAATATAAAATCAGCAATCAAACAAACAGTTTGTAATAGACTAGTACCTGGGAAAAGTCCCTTTGCAGTTCAAATTCAAAAGCTTGGTAATAATTTTCCTGATGTTGTTGAGGTACTTGAGATTTATTCATCATTGTCAACAAAAATCATAAACAAAGCATTCAGGTAAGAGAAATTACTTGACAAAATAACAAAGAAGACAGTAAAGAATATCGATTGTGCATGTGAAGATGGCATCCCAGGGTCAGATTTCAGGGTTGAAGGTCGTTCCTGGTTTAGTATATGTTTGAGCAGAACAGAAAGCAAAGCATTCAAAATAGACCCTGCTGCAAACCATAAGGCTTTTGCATCATGTCTCCAAAGAATGAAACCACCAAAGAGGGCAGTTACTATCCACTTGCTCTGTAAACAACAGCACCGAGTCCATTAGCTCATAAACATATCGTTACACTTCAATAATGTTGACTTCATTTTTCAATGACCACTCCTCAAGACAGGAACTCAAATAGTTTATTGTAATTTCAGTTTTAACAATATAAGCAAGCTAAGCATCTTAAACTCAGTCTTACAAGTCTAAGTTGGTCACTCCATGCAAAAGAATATCTCGATGTACAACACAAAACGTTCATCTTTTGCATCTTCTTTTAATACAAAGAGAAAAACAGGTTGAAATGAAAATAAGGAAAGCCTTAAAATGGCAGTATAGTTGTAGCCTTGTAGGCTTTTCATTCACATTTGCTTATCATTGAATACTTGGAAGGTATGATCGAACGACTAGACTAATGGTGCCAATAAGAAAATGGCACAAAAAAGAAACAAGCCTTATTCAAAGTATGATCCCAACAAAATGCATGATCACTTAGGAAACTCTTGTCGACCCTATGTACAACTACAAAGCAAAGCAGCATTATGTAAATGGCAACCATATATTTTTTAAAACAGAGCAGTTATCATTTGAAATGTAGAATCCAATGTGCAGAAAACCATTCACAATGCAGAATCCATTCATAATGCAGAAAACCATTCACAATGCAGAATTCATTGTGCAGAAAACCATTCACAATGCACTCGACAGATCTGGGTTCAATGCACCAACAGATATAAACACAGTGTAGAAAACCATTCACAATGCAGAAAACCATTCACAATGCACTCGACAGATCTGGGTTCAATGCACCAACAGATATAAACCCAGTGCAGAAAACCATTCACAATGCAGAAAACCATTCACAATGCAGTAAACACAGTGCATAAAACCATTCACAATGCAGTAAAATCATTCACAGTGCACCAAAAGTTTCAACAAGATTGAGGTTAAATTCAAAGCATACATAATCATTAAAGCATTCATAGATAATAGGGTTCATACATAATCTTGAAAACACACAGAAAGTTAAATTCCTAATTCCTAATTCCCAATACATAATCCCAATACATAATCCAAAGAGACACACCTAGATGAGACATGATACATAATCTTAATACATAATCCCAATACATAATCCAAAGAGACACACATAGATGAGACATGATACATAATCCTAATACATAATCCAAAGAGACAGGATACATAATCCTAACACATAATCTTCATTGCATATTCATAAATGGCAAAGGATTATATGATGCATGCCTAAGCCAATGCAACTTTCTCTCTTTTGGACCTCGAAAGGAAACAAACATCTCCCTCGCTGGCTGAAACATCATCAATTGACAGCATCTTGTATGCCAATCCGGATCATCAGTAATTTCATCCATATTCTGAATCTCAGCCATCACTTCACCAATAGATGAACTGGCCATAGCATCATTGCGTGACTTACATGTCTCCGCGATCACATTAACAGCTTCTGCTATCTTTGAAGACGCGGTTGCCTTTTTCTTACTTTTCTTTTCAGAACCACCAACACTCTTTCTCTTCTCTCCACTCTTTTGGCCAACACTGGCTTGTGAAGCATTAATATTGAAATTTGCAAACTCAGTCGTTGCTCCAACACTCGCATCTTCACTGTCACCCGACCCTTCTTGCAGATCTAGGCCCACACCCTCTAGGCATGGACTGTATCCATCATTATCATCATCATCATCGGGCCCATTAGGCAACATCCCAGATGATGGTGCCCAAGCAAATTCTCCATTAGCCACTACGTCCTTAAAAAGTGTGGTTAGTTGGGGAGCAAATTGAAGTCCCTTGTTCCTAAATTTGCCATAAAGAGGGTTTTCCTGCGTGTTCATAACTCATCATCATAATATAAACACACTAAATATAAATCTAAGACTTATAAAACAAAACATTTATTTATCACATACCAATTCTTTGTTCTCCCACCACTCATCTGATGCAACAACAGTATTCTTCACATTATCCCACCCTAGTCCAGTTTCTTTCCCAAATAATTTATACCATACTCGCCATTCTTTTCTCAAGCTATCATATCTGTTCTTCAATTTCACCCTGTCATACTTCCTTCCAGTTGAGCCATTAAATTGTGAAACAATAACTTTCCACCCTTTCTTGGTAAAGCTAGTACCAACGCGTTCACCCTTGGAAACTTGATCCAATCATGCTTGGATGAAGTATTCAGTCGCTTTAGGATCCCAAACAGCTTTTGCTTTGTGTGCTTCATCGTTAGAAACAAGGGGATCCACAACAATTTTCCTCTTAAGAGTAGCCATAGTTCTCTATACATGAAGTAGGATAAAAAATAAAAAACTATGCATAAAACAAAGCGGTGCAACCATAAAAACAGATTTAACTAACACAGGGCAGTAGATCTAACCTAGCAGTAGATTTAACATGCATAAGAGTATATTGAACCCCTAAAATGGTGCAAATTGCACCCCTAACACTGAAGTTTTGTTCAAAGTGAAAATTGAACCCCTAAAATGGTGCATGCACAATCTTTCACCATGAAATGAAAGTGATTGTGCTTCAAAAAATTGACATGGTAAATTTCAAAATTGTGATTCTAGCTGGAGCTTGGTTGTTCATGATAGCTTCCTAATCACTGACATAACAGGGGAACCAACCAACTGTGCTAGCATGCAATGGAGCAAACCTATGTATAAAATGCATAATACATGAAAAACTCAAGCATACACAGGTTTTATAAAGTGTTGTATCCCATCTAGAATGATCTCCAGCAGTTGTAGCATACACAGGTTTTATAAAGTGTATCACCAGATAGCACATACACTGCATAATAATTGAATCTCTATCAAGCAAAAAAAAAATGAAAAACTCAAGAAACTAATCAGAAAAGCTACATACCACTGCCTCTGGAAGAATACTGTTGAAGATCCAACAACACATCGAATTGTTCTGAAGCAAATTTGAAGGAGGAGGGTCCTATATATATAATTGAAAGGAAATGACAATAAAAAATAAATATTGGTAGGTAAATATGGTTGAAATGAATAAATTTACAATAAATTGTAACAACCAAAAGTAATCATCGGAGCATACAAGCTTTAAGGAAGACAGAGTTTCCTTCTTAGAGAAATGAGCAGAACGGATCTTTGGATACAAATCTGAGAATAATCACCAAAAGGGAAAGAATTGAAGGAATTGAACAATGAATGCAAGGAAAAATTGAAGAATTGTAGGTGAGCACCATAAATACATACCAGGAAGACAGTGAAGCACCATAAATGGCAGATGCAGGTGCATGCAGCTAACGAAGGGCAAAAGGAAGGGCAATAGGAGAATATCCATCCAAAAATCGAGTTCCTAGACTCACCATTGATTCAAAATCGCGTTCCCTAGACTCAGAAGCTAGGATCGGCAGCTTCAAAGTGTCGCGCTTTTGGGGAATGCGAAATCGCGTTCCCTAGTTTTGCCAAACAACCGGGATGAGACGAGGAATCGCGGCCGAACCCATAGATGTGTGTTTGAGGGGGATGAGACGCTGAAACAAACACGCACTAACTCATTTCCAAAAGTCTATATTCACGTTAATGCTTGTTCTTTGCCTTAGTATATAACATGGACTTTATTTAATTCTTTGACCTTTTTAGTATAGAAAAAGAAAACAATTCACCTCAGTGCTTGCTAGAACCTGCGCTCTTTTAATTTTCCCTGCTCATTCAAGTAATCTTCATTGTGTTGCTCCCAATGTAGACTAATGCATCAAACTTTAGGCACTAATTACCAAAAAAATGTTAATGCAGCAAAATGTCCTAGAACCTGAAGTTAAGAATCCAGCAGTTATCCCTTGGTTTTGACTTGATAATTGATCAGGATAAGCTTTCCAACATTTACAATGTTATAATCTAGTTTAAAAGTTAATTCTACATTCAATTGGTAGGTGTGTTTAACCTCATATATTTTCTTAGATTTTCTGAGCTTTTACATTGTACAATTTAATTGGTAATGTTGACTATCATTGCTTCTTCATGATACAGTTCCTTCATGGCATGTATTTCCTTCTCTCACAGCTTCTTCATGTTAGTTTATATTTGATGCATTATAATAGGCAATCACATTAAGGTTGGATAGTATATAGTATATACAACACAAATTTGGTGCATCTACAAAAAAAGAGGCAGTGGGGAAAATATCAACTTGGTGATATGACTGAAAAGACTAGGAGGAGTAATACAAAAAGAACAAAAAAAATTTACATGTGGTGTGAGAATGAGGGGTATTAAAGGCATTACACTACTACAGAAAAGGGCTTCAGTAGCGCTTTTTTTTGGCCTTTAGTAGCGCTTCAAAGCGCTATCTATTCACCCGCTACTGAAGGTGAGAGAGATTCAATAGCGTTTAAAAAAGCGCTACTGAAAGTAGGAATAGGTAGCGCTTCCTTGAAAAAGCGCTGTCTAAAGTTGGTAATAAGACAATCTATTACATACTTTAGACAGTGCTTTCTCAAGGAAGCGTTATCTATTTGTCACTTTAGGCAGCGTTTTTTCAAGAAAGCGCTACTGAAAGTAGGAATAGGTAGCGCTTCCTTGAGAAAGCGCTGTCCAAAGTTGGTAATAAGACAATCTATTACATACTTTAGACAGCGCTTTCTCAAGGAAGCGTTGTCTATTTGTCACTTTAGACATCGTTTTTTCAAGGAAGCGATGTCTATTTGTCACTTTAAACAGCGTTTTTTCAAGAAAGCGCTACCTAGCCCCCTCTTTTTTTCATTATTCACTGTTTTTGTACATTTCCCACCTGCACAACCATCCCTCGTCAATTCACAGTAACACTGCATTTAGGTACATCACACACATACACATATAATGTACAAAGCTTACATACAATATTGGTAAGCATATATATATAAACCAAACCAAATATCAAAATCATGCATATATAACCAATTAATTAAGTAATATACTTTAACACAATTCACAGTAACGCTTACACATAACAAATTCTACTATTTAAGTCCTTAAACCAAAAGGTCGCTAACCTACACTAGATAATAACCATGCATACTAACCATGTGTACAAGCTAATCAATACACTAGTAATTATAAACAATTTGTGCATGTTGCTTCCATCTTCTGCTTGATCGCACAAAGTCTTTATTGCCGGCCTGCATAAGATACACATACAGATCACTTGTACATACACACAAGTCTAATAATATAAGAGAGACACTAGCTAGCATAATATCAGAGTATGTCGTACCCTTTAATTGTTGATAAATTTCATAATAGCAGGTTGAATTCCAAGTGCTAAGCAAGCAATAGATCAGGAGTTAAGAGAGAAATTGCATCATACCAGGAGGTGGCACTGATGTGACTGCATTGCAGACAGCACGGCACACGGAAGTGGCTCCAATTGGATACAGGAGAAGGTTTCTACACCCAGAACAGACCAGTTGACTCTGTGCACCTGGTTACCAAGGAAGATCTTGACATGAATTATTTGCAAGTATCAAATAAATGACCACATGATCCTTTTTTTCTCCTTCTTTTGTTCTTTGATAATATAGAAACAAATGTTCTAGAATTCATCATGTCTTTAAGACAGGTCCAATTTTAAAATGGCAAGCCTGAACAGGTGAGAAATTGGACTCGATTGGAGAACTGTACTTAAAAAAAGATATGTAACCATCTATCTACAATCCACACAAACCAGAGTCTTAGAATTTTCACTGAATACATCTTCATATTCAGTACACCATTTCTCCCTTTGGCTAATAGGGACGAGGAATTTTTCTTTTCTCCTCTCTTGGTAAATTAGATATTTCAATTTTGGAAAATGCTTCATGCACATCCCTAGAATCACATTACCTAGGCATAATTGATGTGTAGCTATGCAAAAAATAGAAAAAAGTGAAACTAGCTATAATCAAATGGTGAAAAAAAACTGTGTTATTAGGGGATGATTGTGTGTGTTTAGCATTATTCTTCAATTTTAGAACTAACAAAGAGAAGCAACATCAATGAGCAAAGCAACAATAAGGAAGCAATATACCATTTGCTGGAGGTGAATATGGAGCTGGGGGTGTCGGGTAGGGTTCAAGTGGAACTGGCATTATAGAGGTCTCAAAAATATTATCTTTATCTTCCAAACTCTAGACTGAGAATAAAACTCCTCCCATATTTACAACTCCTAAAAAAAGTGGAATGATTCAATAGGGGTAAATTCAGTGACACACATGATGATAGAATAAAAAGGCATGAAAAGTAAACTACAATTTTCCGTTAATACCAGTTAACACAATCCTGAAGCAGAGTCTGAATGAAACCTGTGAAGGAGGGTGGCAAGTGGCAAGTCAACAAATTAATTTTGTAAAGCAGATAAGGTAAAGTCAAATGACAAGCTTCCTTTCCCCTAGGAAGCCATGCATGAAGCTACAGGGAAGGAGCCAGAAGAAGAGAAGCGTTAAGACTTAAGGAGAGTTAAGAGAGCCGAAAAATAATCTGTCAATGCGAATCAATACTTTGGAAATAAAAGAGAAAGCAGAATATAAATTAGAAAATAGATGATATTTAATGTGGTCACTGTGATACCTTGTCTTCATGGTAGATAAATCACACTAAAAAAACATAACTATAACAATAAAACAATGGTATTTTATAAATTATTGATTACCGTAAAAGACAAATAGAACATTTTACCATTCTTTCTTAGGCTGCTAGTAGTTGGAGTCAGAATGATTTGGATAGCAAATAAACATCAATCTCAATATCTTCTTTGCATAACATCTTAATCAACTCATAATGCAAATTGCAATTGTCTTCAAAGTGATCAAACTATAATAATCGACAAAAGGCATTAACTGAATATCTCCATATGCTTGAGCTTCACTCCATAACTCAAAATTAACTCTATTGTTCTTGTGCTGCCATCAGATAAATAAAATGTCATGTAACAACTTTTTATCAAGAAAGGAAGAAGAAAATAACACTGCTAGAATGCAGAATGCTTGGTTCAATCCACACTACAGCAAGTGGTGGGTTAGGCCATTAGAGTATCACAGCTTTGGTTTCATGCTTCACCATTTTCTTGTGCTAAAAAAGTTATATGATTGATTTTAATATTGGAAAGAAAAGATGACAAGACACTAAACAGAGGCAATATCCAAAAAGAGGCACAATTTTAGTTCCCATTGTCCATCGCCCTTCTCATCCAAAAGACACAAAAATGCATCCATATATAGTTTTAGTTCACGTTACCTTCGAAAACAACCAAACAAACATGTTCCTTTTACTTGCCTTACTGCTATGGCCTTACTGCTACATCATTTTTACATTTAAGCCTCCAAAAGGGAAGATCTTCACCAACAGAGAAATGAAGAATTAAAGATATGAATATTACTTTGTTTTGATGCCACTGACAATATACGAATATTACTCTATGACCTCAACAAATAAAAATAAAAAAACAAGACTAAGAGTAAATTACTCTGAGTAAATTCATCAAACACATGCTGCACAAGACAAAGCCACCTACAAATAAACCACATCACAAAATATACTTTCATCACTAGAACAGATTCTAGATGACAAATCATATAAAAGAACTTCAAACATCAATTAACAAAATGCAATAGCAAAGAGTAATAGCAACTGACCTCTGTTACCACAAAAACGTATTGTCAGAATAAATCACAATGCCAAAATCAAACTAATAACAAAATTACAATCAGAATCCATTAATAAGCAGAAGATCAATGAAGACGAAATGCTTAAGATCAAAGAAGAAGTTAAGAAGTGAACATGATAAATAAGGAAATTGAAACATAAGTGATGCTATCAGTATTCAACGAAGCAGAAACAAATAAGCTTTTTGTTAAGAAGAAGATTAACACATTAGAGAAAAATTTTAAGTGGCTAGGGATTTGGGAAAGAGCGGGCAATGGTAAGGAAAGGGTGGGATTACCTTAACAATTTTTTTTCCAAAATGCAGAACACGGTCGCGACTGAGCCTTCAAGACTCAAATCGTAAATGTTGGAGCTCGGTACAGTGCTCCTTTCAACCATCAATGTTGGAGTTCTCTGGAAGAGAAACTCAAATCGTTAGAGGGGGAGAAGCGACTGGGAGCCTCGAGCGAACCACGGCCGGTGAAGGAGCTAACGACGGCAGGGAGACACAGTCGCGAGTAGTGGAAGGCGAAGGGAGGCAAGTCTCGCGAGCAGGGTTTGAGAACCACCATAGATTCTACTGATGGTGTTAGCAATAGTTGTTTCTCTCCAAAGCATCAACATTTGGGATGGTGAGAACGTGACGCGGTGACGGGCGGAGCAGTTATGGTTCGCGGTGGTGCTCCAAGGGTCGCGCGGCGGTTCTACAGGTGGGGGTACGGTGAGGAGGAGAGGAGAATGGGAGGCGATGGTGGTCTCGGGTGCTAACAGTGATAGACGAACGAGCTCGACTGGGTTACGACACAAGGGAGACGAGAGTGGTGGTGGTAGACGAACGGCGGTGGTGGTAGCTTAGGTGGTGGTGGTAGACGAAAGTGGTGAGGGTTTGGAGAAATAGGGTGGGAGGGAAAGAAGAGGTTCTGAGAGATGAACTCCCGCAAAATTTTTGAGAGTGGGAGGGACAGTGTGGGAGGGAAACATTTATTTTTAAGGTAAGGAATAGACAGCGCTCCCTTAAACAAACGCTATCTTAGGTTATGAATAGATAGCGCTTTCTCAAACAAGCGTTATCTATTCATCACAAATAGATAGCGCTTCCTCAAACAAGCGCTGTCTATTCCTACCTATCAACTTTTAATAGCGCTTCCTTGGAGAAGCATTGTCTTAGGTTATATCTAAAATAGTGTTTCTTCAAGGAAGCGCTACTAAATGTCTTCCGTCTCTCTTTTAATAGTGTTTCGGTTAGAAACTCTATTAAAGGCGCGCAACTAAAACCCTTTTCTGTAGTAGTGTTAAAAGAATAATATCAATGGTGCGTTTATCAATAAACAAAGAGAGAGGCTAAAGTCCAGATTCTATCATTCCTATCCATCAACTATCCCTCTTCACTTTCAAACCTGAATCTGCACTCAACTTAGATGCCAAAACAGTTGCAGCAGCTGCCTTTGTGATCGAGTCTGGGTCAAATCTCTGCATAGATCACAATACACAATAATATTAAAGCAATTGCAAACAAATACCATCAAAAGATGCTTTGCACTAATGCACTTCAAAGCACAGACCTGGTCTTAGCTCAAGATGAAATAAAGGAACTTCCATTTCATAGTCATATGTGATTTCATTCATTTTCCTCCCTCAAGCAAAAGTTTTTAATTTTAGTAGTAACATAATCAACATAATCAACATAATCTCGTCATTGATTCTTCCACAAAATAAAGCACTTGGTTATGAATATAATGCATACAAAATAACAACATAGTTGAAAATTAGGAGTTATGTCATCAAACTCTGAGCTACTTTATTAGGAGTTATGCATTATAATACGGCGCTTCCGAGACTTGATTGTTTTTAATCTGGCTTTGTTAGGTAAATGGAGATGGAGCGGGAGAGTTAAGAGAGGTTGCTCGTGGTATAGAGTGTTAAGGGCAAAGTATGGTGTTTTGGGTGGGTGGGGGTGGGGGGAGTGAGGGGTCTATTTGGTGGAAGGATGTGTTCTTAGTGGAAGGGTTGATGGAGTCATATGTGAGAAAGGTTGGTAATGGGATGGAAACTTCTTTTGGGAATGATTGTTGGGTTGATGGTGGGCCCTTGTGTGTGAAATTTCCAAGGCTCTTTAATCTTTCTTTTATTAAAGAGGCCAAGGTAGTGGATTTTGGTTATGCAGTTGTCAAAGGTCGTGGAGGGTGTGATTTTGAAGGAGGGTGTTGAGGATTGTTGGGAGTGGGGGATGGAACCTTCTAGTGTGTTCTCTGTGAAATCAACATATAATTCCTGGTAGAGAGTCATCAAAGCACAGACGATGTGTTCTTAGTGGAAGGGTTGATGGAGTCATGTGTGAGAAAGGTTGGTAATGGGATGGAAACTTCTTTATGGAATGATTGTTGGGTTGATGGTGGGCCCTTGTGTGTGAAATTTCCAAGGCTCTTTAATCTTTCTTTTATTAAAGAGGCCAAGGTAGTGGATTTTGGTGAGTGGATTTTGGTTATGGAGTTGTCAAAGGTTGTGGAGGGTGTGGTTTTGAAGGAGGCTACTGAGGATTGTTGGGAGTGGGGGATGGAACCTTCTGGTGTGTTCTCTGTGAAATCAATATATAAGTCCTGGTAGTGAGTCATCAAAGCACAGACGATGTGTTCTTAGTGGAAGGGTTGATGGAGTCATGTGTGAGAAAGGTTGGTAATGGGATGGAAACTTCTTTTTGGAATGATTGTTGGGTTGATGGTGGGCCCTTGTGTGTGAAATTTCCAAGGCTCTTTAATCTTTCTTTTATTAAAGAGGCCAAGGTAGTGGGTTTTTGTGAGTGGATTTTGGTTATGGAGTTGTCAAAGGTTGTGGAGGGTGTGGTTTTGAAGGAGGGTGTTGAGGATTGTTGGGAGAGGGGGATGGAACCTTATTGTGTGTTCTCTGTGAAATCAGCATATAAGTCCTGGTAGAGAGTCATCAAAGCACAGACGATGTGTTCTTAGTGGAAGGGTTGATGGAGTCATGTGTGAGAAAGGTTGGTAATGGGATGGAAACTTCTTTTTGGAATGATTGTTGGGTTGATGGTGGGCCCTTGTGTGTGAAATTTCCAAGGCTCTTTAATCTTTCTTTTATTAAAGAGGCCAAGGTAGTGGATTTTGGTGAGTGGATTTTGGTTATGGAGTTGTCAAAGGTTGTGGAGGGTGTGGTTTTGAAGGAGGGTGCTGAGGATTGTTGGGAGTGGGGGATGGAACCTTCTGGTGTGTTCTCTGTGAAATTAGCATATAAGTCCTGGTAGAGAGTCATCAAAGCACAGACGATGGGTTTCTTTGCAGGGTGTGGAACAAGTTTGTGCCTCTTAAAATTGTTGCTTTTGTTTAGAGACTTGCACAAAATAGGATACCTTCTAAAGACAATTTGTTTAACATAGGCATATTTAAGAGTTCAATGGTTTATTGTGAAGGATGTGCACAAGATGTTGAGACTGCAAATCACTTGTTTTTTGAATGTTGTTTCTTCTCAGCAGTTTGGCAGCAATGCTTACACTGGCTCAGTATTTCTGTAGTTTTAATGAATAGCTGTCAACATCACTTTACACAATTTCAGGGGCTAGCAATTAATAGAGGAATAAAAAAGGACTTTTGGCAGGTTATTTGGTTTGCTGTATTATGGAGTATTTGGCATACTAGGAATCAACTCATATTTAAATCGGAGAAAAGGACAATAGGAGCAATTATGGAAACAGTCAAATTATCATCTTGGCAGTGGTTAAGAGCAAGACACAAAGGCTTTGGGTACTCAATCTCATATTGATTTTCAAATCCTTTAGTTTGTTTATCTATGTAAGTCCCAGGGTTGGTGGAGAGATTGTCGCTGTTTTGTTGTGGTTGGAATCCATTCTTATGATGTATGTTGTGGGTTTGGGTGATTTTTAGGATTATTCTATAGCACTTTTTTTGTTTTGTTTTCCTTTGTTGATGGGAGTGGGATGGGTCTTTGTGGTCGTGATTCTTTTGGTTTTGGTTGTTGGTTTGTTTTTTTTGGTGGTTTTGTTGTATGGGTTTGGGTACCTCATGTACCCTTTTTATAAATTTCTTTGGCCTTTCAAAAAAAAAATGTCATCAAACTCTGATAGATGTCTGAAAAGTTAAACAATGCAATGTGAGTTTATCACCAATGTGTCTTTTGTGACACCCTCTACCCCGCATGCATTATAAAGCTTTAAATATAACAGGATAAAGATATAATATCATGCATCATCATTTAATTGAAATGGAGGGTCCATGGGTAGAAATGTCCTACATGAACATCAACAACAACGCGAAAATAAAACATAAGTTTTGGGTAAAATAAAAACATAAAGACGTAAAGCAATAACATATCACCCAACCCCGATGTCACATTCAGAGCTAGTATAAAAAGGTCCTGGAATAAATCAACGGAATACAAACCACTAAACTAAACAACTAAAACTGATAAAGCTAAACATCCAACTAAGTCTTGGCTCCTCGGAGTCACTCCTTAATAGGCTACTCACCGTCCTCTGCAAAATGCCAATCAGGCCAAACAAACAATAGAAAGAAAAGAGTAAGAAAACATATAATCACAATGGCATGGGAATACGAAGCAAGATGGTCATACATCATGACATAGCATTATAACAACATACAAGATACAGATATCATCATCATGTAATTATATCAACATATTCATCAACCAACAAATGATATGCGGTGCAATGCAACACTACTCCGCTACTCCATCAATGCTTGTGGATCCAACTAACTCAGTATGTCAACTTTTAAGTTACTTATCTGTATTGGCCATATCAGCACCAACACCGGCAGTTCACCAACCAGTGAACACCATGGATAGCCGCGTATCATAACAGGATACGCACCTCGGTGGCGTACGGTTCACCAAACCATGGGTGAACCACCCGAGGCTTGGGCCAGATCATCATAACAGGACCACCTCCCCTATGTTAAACATACCCCTCAACATCAACTCCAATGCTCTATGCAAATGGCACAACAACACATAAGGCATCCACCTCCTTTTCTTAGGCCTAAAAGCACCCAAGACTTATCACCAATATCAATCATCAACACCTTAGACCCAAACCATGGGGTCAAGGCCTTAGTGTTTGCTTGAGGACAAGCAAGTTTTAAGCTTGGGGTGATTTGATAGTGTGATTTTACATCATATTTCATGTGCACTTTCGCATGCATTTTCATATAGTTTAGGCATAATTAGTTGATTTTTGTTAGTTTTTCCCTTGGAACGGGTTAAGCGGTTTCTTGGTGTTGTTTTGCAGGAATTTAAGGAAAAATGCTCAGAAATTAGCCTTGATGGAGCTTTGATGGAGTAGAGCTTGAAAAGTAAAGAATATGAGCCAGACAGAGCCCATCACGGCCTGGGCGTGATGACCATCACCGCCATGATCAAGCAGAGCAGAAGGTAAAAGTCAGAAGCTGTCACGGCCTAGCCGTGATGCCCATCACGGCCGTGACAGACCATGTGGTAAAAATCAGAAACTGTCACGGCCTAGCCGTGATACCCCTCACGGCCGTGATAGAACAGTTGGTGAAGACAGAAGCTATCACGACCTACCCGTGATACAGATCACGGCCGTGACAGGTCAGGAAGAACTGATCACGGCCTAGCCGTGATGAGGCTCACGGTCGTGATGCTCCAGATTTGAAAGCACGCCCATTCCAGAACGCGTCACGGCCTGGCCGTGATGGCCATCATGGTCGTGACGCGTGGCCTCCCTATAAATAAAGCAGAGCAGGAAGAACCAGATAGACATTTTTTATCAGAACTATTTTTAGATCGATTTTGAATCCTTATTTTGGAGCTGCGTCTCCCTACTCTCTTTTCTTGTTTAGAAGTATGATGAATTCCGATTATTCGTTTGTCGTTACGAACATGAGGAACTAATCCCCTTGTCTAAGGGATCAATGAAGCCACCCATGGCAGTGTAGTGATTCAATGTGATTATGTCTTTCTCCTTTAACTCAATTCTTGTTTTCCAATTCTGATTTTATTGCATTGATCATATGCATGCGTGATCGACTAGTTAACGTTGATGAGGCTTAGTAGGCAATTCACGTTTAGAACTTGAATTGGGATCATTGATCGAATATTGCACGAGAGGGAATAGGAGATCGGTGCAACCTTACAGGGAACAAGATTTAATCGAGTTTGATTATTGAGTTATGAGACCTGGCAAGTAATTAACTCAATCGTTGAATACGTCCTATTGAGCACGACAGTGAATTTAGGAGAATTTGGGGGTCCCGGTTGACATTAAAATTGAACTTAGGGAGAGGATCATCAACACTTGGTACTATGCATGATTGGGTAGGTGGATTTGTGACCTTAGGCGTTTTAATCCAGATTTTCACTCTTAATTGATTGTTAATTCGTGTTAATTTGAATTGTGATCCTATTTTCTCTCTCTCCACAACCACTTTCTGTTACTTGACCAACATATCAAATTTCTGCCAATTGGTAGAATTGGTAGCCCAATCCTTGTGTTCGACCTCGGTATTTACTTACCGTGTTTTATTACGTACGACGACCCGGTACACTTGCTGGTGACTCAACAAGTTTTTGGTGCCGTTGCCGGGGATTGGCACAACCGATTTTCCTAATTTGAGGGAATTTGATTATTTGGTTAAGCTGTTTTTAGTTTTATTTTTCTGTTTTTTATTTTAATTTTATTTCTCTCTACATCTTTGATTCCACTTGGTCTTGCCTTGTTTTTGTATGCGAGGTACCCTCTCACAAGAGGACTTGCTATTTGATTCGGAGATCACCAAGACCGAGAAGCGCTTAAGGAAAGAAGCCAGAGAGCGAAAGAGGCTTGAAGCAATTGATTTTGAGGAGATGGCCGCAAATCCTCCTCCTCCTTACAAGCCTCTCTTCGAGTACAGTCTATCCAACTTGGGTGATTGTGATTCTTCCATCATGAGGGTCAACCTCAATACATATTCCTTCAGAGTGGAAGGATGTGTCACAGCCTATATCCTTGAGAATCAGTTTGATGGGAGTGGCAAACAAGACCCTCACAGGCACATCACCCACTTCCTTGAAGCTTGTGACTTGCAGAGGACAAGAGGTGTCTCCCAAGATGAGTTTCGCTTGCGGCTTTTCCCTCTCTCTCTTAGGGATGTCGCTCGCGATTGGTTTGACAGCTTGGATCGGAACAGTATCAGAACATGGGAGCAAATGGCACAAAAGTTCCTAACCAAGTATTTTCCTCCTCAGAAAGCGGCACAAGCAAGAATTGCCGTCACATCTTTCAAGCAGACAGAAGATGAAACCTATAATGAAGCCTGGGAGAGGTATAATGTGATCTTGAGAAGATGCCCTTCAGCGTTCTTTGACCCAGTCTCCAAGGTTCAACATTTCTTTAACGGGTTAAGGGGACGCTACCAGATGAATTGTGATGCGGTAGCTGGCGGTTCTTTTTCCTATTTATCAGCTGAGGATGGATGGGCATTATTGGAAAAGATGTCGTACAACGATTACAACCGTGGTAGGGAAACCTCAAGTAGAGTCAGTTCTGCAATAATGGAAGCCATTTTGGAGCAAAATAAACTGTTGAAGATGCAGAATGCGGCTTTGTCTGGGAACAAGAAGGTGAATGTGATACACGAGGGAATGCCTCCAGGTTGTGATAATTGTAATGGAGATCATGACATTCAGAGCTGTCCGTTCAACTTCTCTCAAGAACATGTGGACTCATGCCACAATATCTATGACAGTGTACCCCATAACAACTATCAAAGGAACAATCAGAATAGGGGTTATATGAGTAGAGACCATCCGGGTTTCGCTTGGAGTAATGCTAGTGGTGGTCTAGCCGGGTAACAACAACCTCAACAGAATTGGCAACAACAACCTCAACATGGTCAGAGGCCTAACTATGGAATCCATCAACATAATACTCAGCAGGCTCTTCCAGGGACTAATCAATTACAAATAACAGATGGTGGAAGGCAACCTTGGGAGTTGGCTTTTGAGAAGATGAGTGCAGCAGTTGAGAAGTTGTCAATCAATACAAGCACAGCCATTGACAAGTTGGCAACTCATACAGGGGCGGCAATTCAGAATCTAGAGACGCAGGTTGCTCAGCTCGCAAAGCAACTAAATGAGCGTCTCCCAGGCACTTTCCCAGGTGATACCGAGAACAACCCTAAGAACCATTGCAATGCCATAGCAACTAGAAGCGGTAGGGTGTTGGGATCTAACAAGGGTACAACTAGTTCTCAGAGAGCTGAGGTCTCGGAACAACCACATGTTGAGGAAGAGCAACTTGAGAAAGAGGAATTGGCAAGTGACAAGGCACCGGAGTAAGGGGGAGGTTAAAACTTGTATATGAAGAGTTCAGAAAAAAGAAGTGGGTTGAGCCCAAAGACCTCCCGCCCTACATGAGGGTACCATATCCTGAAAGATTGAAGAAACCTCAACAAGATAAACAGTTCAATAAATTCCTTGATGTCTTCCGCAAACTTCAAATTAACATTCCATTTGCGGAGGCCATGGAACAAATGCCATCTTATGCCTGGTTTACGAAGGAGCTTCTCACCAAGAAGCGGAAGATAGTGGATGAGGAAACGGTTGCTTTGATCGAGGAGTGTAGTGCCATTCTTCAAAGAAAACTACCCCCAAAGTTGAAGGATCCTGGTTCTTTTTCTATACCATGCACCATTGGGGGGACGACTATAGGAAAGGCGTTGTGTGATCTAGGGGCAAGCATCAACTTGATGCCACTCTCTATGATGAAGAGGTTGGGGATCAAGGAAGTCAAGGATACATGGATGTCACTCCAACTCGCCGATTGTTCTATAAAATATCCTTATGGGGTGGTCGAAGATTTGTTAGTGAAGGTGGACAAGTTCATATTTTCGGCGGATTACGTGGTGCTTGATATGGATGAAGACGCCGAGATCCCTCTCATATTGGGTAGGCCCTTCTTGGCCACTGGGCGTGCCTTGATAGATGTGAAACAAGGGAAACTCACTCTAAGGGTGCAAGATGATGAGGTAGTCCTCAATGTCTTTGAAGCAATGAAGCACCCTGCTGAGAGGTTGGATGTGTATCGAGTGGATATGGTGGACTCAACTGTCAAGGCAAAGCCAACTAGAGAAGCCCATGGTTCTTCACTTGCACAAGTGTTGGTAAAATCCCATGATGATGATAGTGAGGAAAAAGACCCTTTGGGGGATGAGATCAATCTTGAGTGGTTAAAAGACAGGGAAGCCTTACCGAGTCTCCCAGAAGATGAAGGTGAAAGGGAAAAGCTCAAAAAGGAAGGAATGAAAGAAGCTGTGTGTGAGGAAGTGATTAAACCCTTAGAGGTCGGAATTATCTATCCAATCTCGGATAGTAGTTGGGGTAGTCCAATTCATGTGGTCCCAAAGAAAGGTGGCACAACCGTGGTGTTCAATAAAAGCAATAAATCGATCCCAACAAGGACCATCACGGGGTGGAGAGTACGTGCCGATTATAGAAGGTTGTTGGACTTAAATGAGTTGTCCGGTAACCACATGCGAGCATATGAAAGGGCAAAAACCTACAAAAAGCGGACCAAGGCATGGCATGGGAAGCAAGATCTTCTTCCGGATTAACCATTAAGGGTGACTTGAGTCAGGCTCGGGACGTTAAACAAGCGCTTATTGGGAGGCAACCCAAGTTTCTTAACCCTTCTTTTTAGTGATTTTCATTTTCTTAGTAGTTTTGTTTTTGATTTCACTCTTGAATAATTTGAGAAGATCAAGAGTTTTCTTTTACTAATAAAATTTCCAAGTGATTTCAGGAAGGGAGAGCAAGAAGACAAGGAAAAAGCAGAGGCAGCAGCCATCACGCCCAGGCCGTGACACTGGTCACGGCCGTGATGAACTAAAAATGAAGACCATAAAGGATTACGGCCCAGCCGTGATATACATCACGGGTGTGATGGAAAGACCCTGAAGAGCAGAAAGCATCACGGCCTAGCCGTGAAGGAGGTCACGGCCATGACAGGCCAGCCCTGAGGACCATAATTGATCACGGCCTAGTCGTGATGAGGCTCACGGCCGTGATGGACTTCCCAACAAGTTTCTGACTGGAATGAGAGTCAACACCCGCTACCGCCTTGGTAAGTCGTTTCAATTTTTCTCCTCTCTCCGACTTGATTGTTTACATTGGGGACAATGTAAATTTTTAAGCTGGGGGTAGGGGTATTTTGAATTTGCATTGTTCATGTTGCATTCATATAGTTGTGCATGATAGTTTTGCATGATCACACGAATCGATTGCCCTTTGCCTAGATATGATGTATCCAATTGTGATAACTGAGTGCCAAATAAATAGAGATAGTGGATTGTTGAACCCAATTTTTTATTCTTGTGATAAGGCAAATAATGAAAATGCTTGAGATAATCTTTGATAGTTGATAACTAGCATGTGGTCCCGTAGATTCGTGTTTCTCACTGATTTCTGAACTACAAAATGTGAGATTTTGAGCCAAAGGGGTACTCACTATATCTACCCTATTCTTTGTGTTAGAATGTTATTCCTCTCGGATTGTATTTCTCTAGAACTTGACTTGAAACCGTTTCAAAGCTTAAAAATTTTTTAAAACATTTTTGAAAATGATTGAGGCACTAGGTATTTTTTTTCCGGCCTTCCGAGCTTTGATTGACTAAATGCTACCCCTTAGTTGCCCAAATTTTGATCCTAAAAGAACTAAATACTTTTCTTGGTACCTTGAAATATATTGTTGAATGATGCTTGATAGGACCTTCTAAAGTATTATAGAAAGGGTTAAAAGGTAATTGAAAAAGTATGGGATGAGAAAATCAGAAAAAATATTTCTCCTAAATTGAAAATCTCCCCTTCTCAAATAAAAAGAAAAAGAAAAAGAAAACAAAAAAAAAATGGATAAGGGGATGACAAAAGAAAAGTGAGAAATAAAAACAAAAAGAAAGAAAGAAAGGTGGAAAAGTGAATCAAAACCCAAAAAAGGGTATTTTAGAAGGTCATGTTTGCAATGCTTGATGTTTTGTGTAGCCTTTTGAAATTTCCTTTTCTTGATTTCCCCACCTAACGATTAATCCCATGGCCCCGTTACAACCAAAGCAAAGACCTCTTGATTCTTAATTGTTTTCATTAATACAGTAGAGATTCGGTTGATAGTCGAGCCTATGGTAGAATTCATCCCTTGAGGAAAATGGAGCGAAATGTAATATATCCCTAAACACTTGAGTGAGGTGAGAAAGAGTGCCAAGGTAATGAACAAGCTTGGGGTGATTTTCAGGTGAGAAAGAGTGCCCAAATCAGTGAGAATATGAGTCTAAGAAACCTAAGCGTCTAATTGGACTTGAATTGATTGTCTCTTGCTAAATTATTTGAATTGCCTATTACTTGGATCAGTTACTACTTGGGTTCTAAATCACACTATCCATGCTTTTTGATCTTTTGGCCTTAGTGTTTGCTTGAGGACAAGCAAGTTTTAAGCTTGGGGTGATTTGATAGTGTGATTTTACATCATATTTCATGTGCACTTTCGCATGCATTTTTCATATAGTTTAGGCATAATTAGTTGATTTTTGTTAGTTTTTCCCTTGGAACGGGTTAAGCGGTTTCTTGGTGTTGTTTTGCAGGAATTTAAGGAAAAATGCTCAGAAATTAGCCTCGATGGAGCTTTGATGGAATAGATCTTGAAAAGTAAAGAATATGAGCCAGACAGAGCCCATCACGGCCTGGCCGTGATGATCATCACCACCATGATCAAGCAGAGCAGAAGGAAAAAGTCAGAAGCTGTCACGGCCTAGCCGTGATGCCCATCACGGTCGTGACAGACCATGTGGTAAAAATCAGAAACTGTCACGGCCTAGCCGTGATACCCCTCACGGCCGTGACAGAACAGTTGGTGGAGACAGAAGCTATCACGGCCTACCCGTGATACAGATCACGGCCGTGACAGGTCAGGCAGAACTGATCACGGCCTAGCCGTGATGAGGCTCACGGCCGTGATGCTCCAGATTTGAAAGCGCCCCCATTCCAGAACGCGTCACGGCCATCACGGCCGTGATGCGTGGCCTACCTATAAATAAAGTAGTGCAAGCAGAACCAGATAGATGAATTCCGATTATTCGTTTGTCGTTACGAACATGAGGAACTAATCCCCTTGTCTAAGGGATCAATGAAGTCACCCATGGCGGTGTATTGATTCAATGTGATTATGTCTTTCTCCTTTAACTCAATTGTTTTTTTTCCAATTCTGATTTTATTGCATTGATCATATGCATGCGTGATCGACTAGTTAACGTTGATGAGGCTTAGTAGGCAATTCACGTTTAGAATTTGAATTGGGATCATTGATCGAATATTGCACGAGAGTGAATAGGAGATCGGTGCAACCTTATAGGGAACAAGATTTAATCGAGTTTGATTATTGAGTTATGAGACCTGGCAAGTAATTAACTCAATCGTTGAATACGTCCTATTGAGCACGACAGTGAATTTAGGAGAATTTGGGGGTCCCGGTTGACATTAAAATTGAACTTAGGGAGAGGATCATCATCACTTGGTACTATGCATGATTAGGTAGGTGGATTTATGACCTTAGGCATTTTAATCCAGATTTTCACTCTTAATTGATTGTTAATTCATGTTAATTTGAATTGTGATCCTATTTTCTCTCTCTCCACAACCATTTTCTGTTACTTGGCCAACATATCAAATTTCTGCCAATTGGTAGAATTGGTAGCCCAATCCTTGTGTTCGACCTCGGTAATTACTTACCGTGTTTTATTACGTACGACGACCCGGTACACTTGCCGGTGACTCAACAGCTGCTAGGTTAAAAATAGGGTTCCAAAGTGAACCCTCGGTTATTGTGCCTATTTATAGGTTGTCACCTCGAAGCACGGTTGTGCTCCTCAATAAGCACGGTCGTGCTGGACTTAGCGTCAACAAGACGCGGTCCGGACAGTGAGCACGGGCGTGCTCACTATTGAGCACGAGTGTGCTCAACTTAAACTTGGCAACGCGTGCCTGACTTTAAGCACAAGCGTGCTGGCTAATGAGCATAGGCGTGCTCATGTACAAGAAAGGGACTTTTAAGCCAAAAATCCCACTAGGTCCTTAGCCAACAATTCTAACTTAAACCAATGGCTTAAACAATCAAACAAGCATGTATAAAAGCACTTAACGAAAAACGGGGTGTTTCAATTCCACCCCTTTATAAAAATCTCATCCTCAAATATTCTACTCACCTCAAATGAAGAGGTGTGGGTACGCTTTCTTCATCTTGTCTTCCAGCTCCCAAGTAACACTTTCTTCTGTAGCCCCACTCCAAACAGTCTTGACTAAAGGGATCTCTTTGCCTCTTAGCTGCTTCACCCTCCTATCCTCGACTCGAAGGGGTAATACCTCAAAAGTCAAGTTCTCTTTTCACTGTATTGCATCGGGTACTATCACGTGAATAGGGTCATGAACATACTTTCTGAGTTGAGACACATGGAAAACAATATGAAGATTGGACAAGAACGATGGTAAGTCTATTTGGTAGGCGACTTCGCCGACTCTTTTCAAGATTTGGTAGGGACCAATGAATCTAGGAGTAAGTTTCTTAGCTTTCATCACTTTATCAACCCAGTTATCGGGGTAACTCTCAAGAACACATGATCACCTTCCTGGAATTCGAGCGCCTTCCTCCTTTTGTCATGGTAGCTCTTTTTCCCACATTGTGCCACTTTCATCCTTTCTTGAATCATTCTTATCTTATCAGTTGTTTCTTGCACTATTTCAGCTCCTAGCACCAAATTATCACCAGGTTCATTCCAACACAAGGATGTCCTACATCTCCTCCCATAAAGAGCCTCATATGGTGCCATCCCAATACTGGAATGGAAACTGTTGTTGTAGGTGAAATCTATCATGGGCAGAAACTTGTCCCAACTACCCGACTGCTCTAGCACACAAGCTCTCAACAAGTCCTCCAAGGACGGGATGGTTCTCTCAGACTGCCCATCAGTCTGTGGGTGGTAAGCTAAACTAAGCCTAAGCTTTATCCCTAAAGCATGTTGCAAACTCTCCCAAAACTTAGAGGTAAACCTCAGGTCTCTATCTGATACTATGCTAAAGGGTACAGCATGAAGCCTAACTATCTCGTTGATGTACAGCTTAGCCA
Organism: Sophora flavescens; assembly: GCA_030762895.1. Classification (NCBI taxonomy): domain Eukaryota; kingdom Viridiplantae; phylum Streptophyta; class Magnoliopsida; order Fabales; family Fabaceae; genus Sophora; species Sophora flavescens. Next base: position 198,386,884 of record CM061062.1, read on the forward strand.
ACTTCTCCAATGGATACTCCATATTCACCGGGGTGAAATGAGCAGACTTTGTCAGTCTATCCACAACAACCCATATAGCCTCAAATCCAGCTGGAGTCCTAGGGAGTCCAGACACAAAATCCATGGAGATGATATCCCATTTCCACTCTGGGATGCTCAAGGGTTGCAACTTACCCGAAGGCTTCTGATGCTATATCTTGGCCTTCTGACAAACTAGGCAAGCATACACAAACTCAGCTACATACTTTTTCATCCTAGGCCACCAGAACATCCTCTTAAGGTCCTGATACATCTTGGTGGCACTTGGGTACACTCAAACCACTTCTATGTTCTTCCTCGAGGATCAACTTTCTAAGCTCCGGAACATCTGGCACACAAACTCTATCCTTGCATCTCAAGATCCCATCACTTCCATCCTATAAACTAAGGCTTCTACCCTGAGATAGTAACTTTCGCTGGTCTAAGAAAAACTTATCTAACTTCTGACCTTCTCTAATCTGGTCCATCAAGTTGTTGGTAACCTTCAAGGTTCTAAGACTAATACTCTTAGGGGTAAACTCACAAGCTAGACTAAGGTCTCTAAACTCTTCAATCGAGTCCATCTCCCTAATCATGAAAGCGGAGACGTGCAAGGTTCTCCTACTTAGGGCATCGACCACCACATTGGCCTTTCCTGGGTGGTAGTTTAGATCAAACTCACAATCCTTCAAAAACTCCATCCAGCTACACTGCCTCATATTCAACTCCTTCTAGTTAAACAGATATTTTAGACTCTTATGATCGCTAAAGACCTCAAACTTCGCTCCATAAAGGTAATGCCTCCAAATCTTTAAGGTAAATACCACAACTCCTAGCTCTAGGTCAAGGGTATGGTAGTTCTTCTCAAGGGTTTTCAACTGCCTAGAAGCATAAGCCACTACCTTACCATCTTGCATCAACACTCCACCTAAACCTTGCTTGGAAGCATCACAGTAAACTACAAAAGGTCTACTAGGGTCTGGCAAAACTAACACTGGTGCTGATGTCAACCTAGTCTTAAGGGTTTGGAAACTCTCTTCACACTTAGAGTCCCACACAAACAACTGTCCTTTCTTTGTGAGACGGGTTAGGGGTAAAGCTATCTTAGAGAAACCTTCTATGAACCGCCTATAATACCCTGCTAAACCCAAGAAACTCCTAATCTCGGTCACTAACTTTGGCGCTTCCCATTGGAGCACCGTCTCAACCTTAACCGGGTCAACAGCTATCCCACCTTTCGAGATCACGTGACCTAATAAACTAACCTCCTCTAACCAAAACTCGCACTTAGACTACTTAGCATACAACTACTTTTCCTTAAGGGTCGGCAAGACAACCCTCAGGTGTTCCTCATGTTCCTCCTTGGTCTTGGAGTACACTAAGATGTCATCTATAAACACCACTACAAACTTGTCCAAGTAAGGGTGAAATGTCTTATTCATGTAGTCCATGAATACAGCAGGAGCGTTGGTCAAACCAGAGGGCATAACCAGGTACTCATAGTGACCGTAGTGCGTCCTAAACACTGTCTTCGGGATGTCCTCAGACTTAACCCGAATCCTATGGCACCCTGACCTCAAGTTTATCTTAGAAAAGACACAAGCCCCTCTCAACTGATCCATAAGGTCATCAATCCTAGGAAGGGGATACCGATTCTTAATGGTCACTTTGTTGAGCTGCCGATAGTCGACACACAACCTCATACTGCTATCCTTCTTCTTCACAAACAAAACTGGTGCTCCCCACAGAGACACGCTATGCCTAATGAACTGCTTCATCATCAATTCCTCTATCTGTGCCTTCAACTTGGCTAGCTCTAGAGGAGACATTCTATAAGGTGCTATGGATATTGGCTCGGTGCCAGACACTAAATCTATAGTGAACTCAACATCCCTCTCTGGGGGTAAGTTATAAACATCCCCCAGGAACACTTCTGGAAACTCCCGCGCAACAGGCACACTGGCGACATCAGGAGGGTTGCTCTCTACTTCCATGGAAGCTAACATCATGTATACTTGGTTGGCAGATAGAAAGGTGGGATCCTTAGACTCCACAGGAGTGCCAAAAACTAAGGTCTTTTCAAAACAGTTTAGAAGGACATGATTGGAAGATAACCAGTCCATGCCAAGTATAACATCTAGGTCTTTCAAGGGTAAACATACAAGATCAACAGTAAAGGTTCTACCATTAATAACAATATGGCAATTCTTGCATGCATGAGAAGTAAGAACAGGTTTATTGGTAGGTGTGGAAACAATCAGATCAAACTCAAGAAAGGTAACAGGTAAATTTAAACTCTTAACCCTATCATGTGATATAAACGAGTCAGTAGCACCCGAGTCATACAAAACAGTTAACTGATTTCCATCAATTAAGCACATACCTTGAATCAAGTCGTCGGACTCAACTCCACTAAGAGTGAAGACTCCCCCAGTGGTATTCAGTCGGTTGGCCTGAGACTGTTGACTTTTCCTAGCACTTGGGGGTTCTGGCTTCAATCCTCCACAATCTCGACTGATGTGGCCAGACTTGCCACACTTGAAGCAGATGATACTCGGTTCCTTGCACTGGATGGTGAAGTGATATGTTGCGCCGCACTTGCCGCACATCTTAGGCCTAGGGGCATAAGAATTCCCACTTCTGGATTTTTCATAAGAAAATTGTAGCTTCCCGCCACTTCGTTTGAAATCCCGGTCAACTAGAGTGTAACTCTACTTGCCCTTGTCCGTATCCTTATGTTCAATCCTCTTGCCACCCTGGCTGTATGAATTCCTGAAGCTGGCGACTCTAGACTTGTAGGCATCTTCAAAGATCCTACACTTGTTCATTAAGGTTGGAAAGACTCTGATTTCCTAATAGCTGATCGCCTGCTTAATCTCTGGACGAAGGCCATCCTCAAACTTCACACACTTTGACCGGTCATCCACCATGACCTGGTAGGGCATGTAGTACCTAGCCAACTCTTCGAACTTTGCCGCATATTCACCCACTGACAGGTTTCCTTGCTTCAGTGCCAAGAATTCTATCTCCTTTTTATCATTTAGATCTGTAGGAAAGTACTTCTCCATAAACCTATCTCTGAACACAGCCCAGGTGACTGTTGTACCCTCAACCACCAACCTCTGACGGCAGTTCTCTCACCAGTGCTCATCCTCCTCAGTAAGCATAAACGTGGCGAAGATAACTCGCTGCTAGTCATTGCAGTCCATAGCCAAGAAGATCTTCTCGATCTCCCTCATCCACATCAAAGCTCCCTCAGGGTCATAAGCCCCTCTGAAGGATGGAGGATTGTTCCACTGAAACCTGTCGAGACCCTGAAACTCTGTCGGTCCTCCTTGATTGTTGTTCTGAACCTGGCCAATGGCATTGGCGAGCAGTTCCAAAGCATCGGCAATAGCTAGATCGTTCATACCTCTTCCTGCCATTGATGTCTGCATTTACCCGAATCAACAGTTAAATACAGGAAATCAAGCTGGAAGGACTAACGGATCTTAATACTAAAGCATCATTATATATAAAAGTATAGACAGTTCAAACAAGAGCACACAACAGACTCATAACAGACTCACACCACGTCTGAACAAGATTGAACTACTCTGATACCACTAAATGTGACACCCTCTACCCCACATGTATTATTAAGCTTTAAATATAACATGATAAAGATATAATATCATGCATCATCATTTAATTGAAATGGAAGGTCCATGGGTAGAAAGGTCCCACATGAACACCAACAACAACGCGGAAATAAAACATAAGTTTTGGGTAAAATAAAAACATAAAGACGTAAAGCAATAACATATCACCCAACTCCGATGTCACATTTAGAGCTGGTATAAAAAGGTTCCGGAATAAATCAAAGGAATACAAACCACTAAACTAAACAACTAAAACTGATAAAGCTAAACATCCAACTAAGTCGTGGCTCATCGGAGTCATTCCTCAACAGGCTTCTCACCATCCTCTACAAAATGCCAATCAGGCCAAACAAACAACAGAAAGAGGGGAGTAAGAAAACATATAATCACAAAAGCATGGGAATAGGAAGCAAGATGGTCATACATCATGTCATAGCATTATAACAACATACAAGATACAGATATCATCATCATATAATTATATCAACATATTCATCAACCAACATATGCTATGCATTGCAATGCAACACTACTCCGCTACTCCATCAATGCATGTGGATCCAACTAACTCAGGATGTCAACTTCGGAGTTACATATCCGTATTGGTCATATCAGCACCAACGCCGACAATTCACCAACCAGTGAACCCCATGGATAGCCGCATATCATAACAGGATAAGCACCTCGGGGGAGCACAGTTCACCAAACCATGGGTGAACCACCTGAGACTTGGACCAGATCATCATAATAGGACGACCTCCCCTATGTTAAACATCCCCCCTCAAAATCAACTCCAATGCTTTATGCAAATGGCACAACAACAAAGGCAACCACCTCCTTTGCTTGGGCCTAAAAGCACCCAAGACTTATCACCAACATCAATCATCAACACCTTAGACCCAAACCATGGGGTCAAGGCCCCCTTGACCAAAAAGCACCAAGGTCCAACTTAACAATACCTCAACCATAAAGCATCGAGACCACTTTGGTCAAAAAGCACCAAAGCCCAACAACGTCCGGTAGCCTGTTAGGCACCGACTTAACCAACTCTTCTTTATAATCCTCTTAGTTAATCATTAACCAAGTTATCTAAGTTCCATTATTCGGTTATTACATTGTTACATCACTACTGGGGATAATTGGGGTCAAAACCCCTTAATTTCCTTTAATTCGGTTTCTGATCAGGAGGGGAAGAACGGGCGTGCTTGTCCCCAGCACGGTCGTGCTTCCACTTAAGTGGAGAACGGTCGTGCTCTCTATTAGGCACGGTCGTGCTCATGTAGCACGGTCGTGGTCATATAGCACGGTCGTGCTCCTTTACTGCACGAGCATTTTCCAGAATTCAAACTGGGAGCACGGGCGTGCTCCCTGTTCAGCACAGCCGTGTTCAATGCACGACAGTACTTTTCTGGGCATAAAACAGAGACTAGTTCATGGGCAAAAACTCTCTAAACACTCTCAAATCAGAACCTAGGGTCCTTGGACTAATCCATTGGCATCAAAACTCACCTTCCACTAACAATTCATAATTAGTTAACAACCTTAAGTAATTAATCCTTAATTACTATATCAATTAGGGGTCCTAAATTAACCAATTTGGGCCTTTATCAAAGTGTTACCTTAATCAACATAAATCAACCAAAAATTAATGATATCCAGTGCTTGAACCAAGATATTCTTCGTATAATATGAAGCAAGTCAGCCAACATAACAAAATTTTAACTTTACAACTTTATAATAAATAAATAGATATAGCCAATCTCAAAATGAACCTATTCAACATAACAAGATATAACCAATAACACATATAAACAGTTCGTCATAGCATCAATGACAATAAGCAACATACTCAAGACATGACATTTATCATATAACAACATAAAGGGGTCATGGGAACCCCACATCTTACGCTACCGCCTTGCCTAGAGATTATACTATCCTTCTCCCCATACTTGGGATGAAGGTTTCCACTTGTAAAGCACCAAACGGCAACTGGTTACACTCCTTTACGCGATTCAACAACCTCCAAGCCTTGGCCAAACCAAAAATGGTAACCAATTAGCTCCCAAATCAAAACAAGACAAGGGAAACTAAAAAGGAATAACTTTTACCTTTTCTAGAATGAACCCACACACCAACTAGGCTTCCCAAAGAGTCTCCAAACACCAACAAGGTAAGGTTTTAGAGAAAATAGGGAAGAAAACGAAATGTAGGGTGGTTGCTAGGTTAAAAATAGGGTTCCAAAGTGAACCCTCGGTTACTGTGCCTATTTATAGGCTGTCACCTCGAAGTACAGTCGTGCTCCTCAGTAAGCACGGTCGTGCTAGACTTAGCATCAGCGAGATGCGATCCGCACAGTGAGCACGGGCATGCTCACTATTGATCACGGGCGTGCTTAACTTAAACTTGGTAACACACGCCTGACTTTAAGCACGGGCGTGCTGGCTAATGAGCACGGGCGTGCTTATGTACCAGAATGGGACTTTTAATCCAAAAATCCCACTAAGCCCTTAGCCAAC